>OY728152.1:1330960823-1331116422 GCA_963277665.1 Viscum album
ATGTTTAACACAGGGTATGTCGCGAGTTTAACATCTTGCAGAGATGGATCAGACTGATCGGAACACTGAGAGTGGATCAGATTGAAGGACCCCCCTAGAGGGAACACCGATGTTGGGGCTAGCACGTGGGTGGCTTCCCGGATTCTGTGGAGAGGAATGAGGTGGCATGATCTCACTGGGATGTGGCGGCCCGGGTAAGGATCAATATGGGTGATGGGCTGATGGGATTGAACCTTGTGGAGGATTCCTACGTATCCCCATGGTAGGAAATCAAATTCCGCCTATTTCGATGATATGGTGGGACACCTGAAGAGGTGTCCTGTGAGAATGAACGCATGGATTGGAGCCTGGAGAAAGAAAAATCTATGGGCCAGGGCACGATCTCCCCAATGCACCTGGGCTCGAGGGGGAGGTCATGATGAGACATGGGTGTGAGGCATGGGGCTTACGATCTGAGACGGCCCAAGAGGGGGAATACAGGGCTTACGCTCTGAGGCGGACCATAATGGTGTTGGTGAACCGACGTGGAGGGGTTAGAACAACTGAGTGATGGGCTTGAACCTCGTGGAGGCTTCCTACATACCATGCGTTAGCACGGATCAAAGTACACGTAGTTAGGGGCATACAATTTAACGTCATGCGGGACAAGGGCATATAATTTAACATCATGCGGGATGAGGGAATTTGGGGCTTATGCTCTGAGGCGGCCCAGAGTGGATATGGGCCTTACACTCTGAGGCGGCCCATGGTGGTCGAGGAACTGACGTGGAGAGGTCGGAACGACTGGGTGGTGGGATTGAATCTCATGGAGGCTTTCTACGTACCATGCGTTAGCACGGATCAAAGTCTACGTAGTTCGCTGGTATGGGGCTTACGCTCTGAGGTGGCCCATAGGAGGATGTCATGGTCAATGCGCGCTCTAAGCCCACGTGAGTCATGCTTGGTGTGAGAAACAAGAGACAGCTGGGACTAGACGATCACGTCGCAAAGGGTGCGTCCGTGAGAAGCAGAAAGGGGCTTACACGTTGAGCGGCCCAAAGAGGAAACAGGGGCTTATGCATGGTTAGCGGCCCTTGGTGCCGGGGCTTACTCCAGGATGGAGGCCCGTGGTGCGACAAAGCACAGTGGGGAAGTCCGGAGGTGCATGGGTGCAACCTTCTGCAAGAGAGGCTAGGGGCTTACGCTCTGAGGCAGCCCTTCCCCCGTGGACAAATGCCACTCCGACAAGGAGGATATCATTCCATGTGAGGAAGATTCCATTCCTGTGTAGACGAGTGGGCGTAAAGAATGTCCGAGCTGGGGGGGACCCTGCGTTCGAAGCACGGGGTCGGACCATAGTTTAACGTCATGTCTTAAGGATGAGGTGCTTAGCAGTTTAACCTCCTGCAGCTTGGACGAGGTGGTCTCGCTTCACACCCCTAGGGATTACATGCCCAACACCCTCTACCCCCTGTGGGAGGGAAGGCATCGGCAAGGCCGTAGTGAAGGGGGGTCGCATGGAGAACTATTGAGGGGTCCACGTTAGCGTGGCTATGTGAAGAAGCAATAGCCGTTAGCATGCCTATGTGGAGAAGCATAAGGAAAATCAACGCAATGGGAAACACTGCCCAAGGGACCTTGAGGTTACTTCGTATGAGCCTGGAAGGCCGTACGGAAAAACAATGCATGGCGCGCATGCCCGACATGGAAGATATCAGGTGCTGGCGCGGAGAGGCAGCCAAGGGGCATCATGGTAAAGGGTCCTATGTGTTGCGCGCAAAGCGAATTTTTTCACGCAAAACTTCGGGATGGCGCGTAATATGGCCAGAGGATTGCACAGATAGGGGATTGTGCGCAAAGGATTGGGATTGCGTGCACATAAGGGGATTGCACGCACGGGAAAAGGATTGTGCGCAAGGGAAGAACCAGGAGGAGTGAGAAAATTCACTTAATCCAGTGGAGTTTCTCTTAAAGGTGAACCCCAGGGTAAGGTTGCACGAAAAGAGGAATTACCTGGAAGTCATCTTGCACGCGGGGGAGTCCGAATTTCGCACACGGGAGCCATTCCAAATTCTGCAACCCCAAACCGTTTGGGGTCGCCTTCTATTTATAGGTGCCTGGTGGCGCGGAATCCAGGTGGCACGTGAAATCTTACACGTCGGGAATAGTCGATGCGCAAGACTTCACCGCACGGAACTGGGCGCGCAAAATTACGCGCACCACTGGCTCGATTTTGCGAATCCCGGGGATGCTTCGTGCACACAAAATTATTTCGCATCATCCCTATTTTATTTCGAGCACCACTTCCAGGGACTCCGGACCGGGCCTCTGATTCCGAATATGAATTCTCTTTGTCATTTCAAAACTTCCTCTGGGATTTACATACTTTTTCGGAATCTACATATACCCATCACCCAAAATTCATCATTTATATCATCATTGACATTTTTAGGTTCTAACTGTGAAATAAAATCTTGATGTTCAACCTGATTTCTTAGAAAAGCTCTAGTGTTTTACCATCTATTGAAATATCCTACTACCACATATAAAGGGTGGTTTTTAAGGGTCCTAGATGGTCTAGAAAAGAGAGGGCTAGAAATTTTAGGTTCATTTATAGGATTGGGTTCTACCGAAGCAGGTTCTGGAAAATTTCCAGAACTGGTTGTCTTAACAACAGGTTCACTATTCATGTCATTAAAGTTTAGAATGGACATATCTATTTTAACATTTTCAAGAGGGGTATTAGGTTCATGTGGATCAGTTTCGTCAAATTTTTTGTGTACAAATTCTTCCACACATTTGGTTCTCTTATTGAATACTCTATAGGATTTACTTGATATTGAGTAACCTAGGAAAATTCCTTCATCAATTTTGGAAGAAAATTTTTCAAGATTATATTTAGTGTTGATAATAAAGACTTTGCAACCAAAAAACTATAAAGTAATTAACCATAGAATTCCTATTATTCCATAGCTGATAAGGGGTATTTTTTAGAATTGGTCTTATCAAGACTCTATTGATAATGTAACAAGCTGTATTGACAGCTTCAGCAGATATGTAAACAGGTAGATCATATTCATTTATAATTGTCCTAGAAATCTCTTGAAGAGTCTTATTTCTTCTTTCTACTACACCATTCTGTTGAGGTGTTCTAGGAGAAGAGAAGTTGTGACTATAGCCATTGCGGGAGCAATAGGTTTCAAACTCTTGATTTTCAAACTCACGACCATGATCACTTCTCAAGGTCTTAATCCTAAGTCCACTAAGGTTTTCTACAGACTTGGAATATTTAATAAAATAGGAACAATCTTCACTTTTGTGAGCATGAAAGTATACCCAAGTGTATCTAGAAAAGTCATATACAAGAACATAGAAATAGTGCTTCCTATTTAAGCTAGAAACTCTATATGGTCCAAGTAAATCCATGTGAACCAACTCTAGAGGTTGAGAAGTTGAAACTTATTTCTTTGACTTGAAAGAAAATTTATGTTTTTTCCCTTTTGACAAGGATTTAAAACTTTATCTGTTGGGAATTCTAGTTTGGGAAGGTCTCTAACTAAACTTTTCCCAGACAGTTTCCTAAGAGAGTGCACATTACAGTGTCCTAATCTTCTGTTCCATAGGCAAGATTCTTTATGAACAACATTTAAACAAGTAACATTTTGTTTATCTAAAGAATTCAAATCTACAGCATAAACATTTTCATTTCTTAATGCAAGAAATACCAAAACATTTTTAGAATCAAATACATGGCAAGCATAATTTTCAAGTTTAACATTGAAACCATCATCACACAAATGATAAATACTTAGTAGGTTGTATTTTAATCCATCAACAAATAGTACTTTAGAAAGTAAAATTGAATCAGTGTTACCAATCTGGCCTAAGATGATGATTTTTCCTTTTGAGTTATCCCCAAAGGTGACATGTCCTCCATCAACTTTGATTAAGCTCTTAAAGCATGACTAGTATCCTGTCATATGCCTTGAACATACACTGTCCAAATAACATATCTTCCTACAGGAACATTTTAAGCATGTTTCCTATAAAACTAATTTAGATAGAAGATAATTTTGGTACCCAGATTTTCTTGGGTCCAGAAAGGTTGGAAAGTATAAATTTAGGCACCCATATTTGTGTAATGGGTTTCTTATAATTAACATATTCAAATGATTTTGATAAGTAAACTTTGTTTGGAATGTAATAATTTGAATAGCTAGATGAAGCATAAGAGTTTCCAGAACTTGAACTAGCAGCATACTGTCCAAATTTTGGAATAAATTTATTCTTAACAATCTGTCTCTGTCCAGGTTGGTATCCTAAACTAGTAGTATAATTTGGTTTATCTTTTTTTACAAGAATTTGAGTTAGAGTATTCTTTCCATTTGTGAACTTCTCTGAGTCTTTTCTATGTTTCTCATTAGACAATTTGAGTTTAGTATTCTCTTTTAACAATTGAGCATTATTTTCCTTTTCTATACTAAGATCAAATTTAACAGTACTAGTCAAGGCATACTATTTCTTTAATGATTTTTACTTATCTTTTAGTTCATTATAAGTATCTTATAACATATTAAAATATTCAAATAATTCATCTTTAGACATATTATCATCATTATTTGAATCAATTTTATTCCCAGAATAGTAATCTTTCAGTATATGGGAAACATGTACCTCAGATGTTTCAGTCATGAAACACATGTTGGCATGATTCTTTTCTTGAGAATCAGAAGCTCCAGATCCACTTGAGCTATCTCCAGAAGCACTCCATGTTGCCTTCATGGCTTTCTTATATTTTTTGTCCATATAATCATATTTATTATTAAAATTCAATCTTGGGTAGTCATCCTTAACATGTCCTTTACTTTTACATTCATAACAAACTATCTCATCTTTTTTATCAGCTTTCTTCCAATCTCTCTTCCAATTACCTTGTTGGTCAAACTTACCCTTATAATTTGATTTTCTAAAAAAATTCTTCTTTCTATAGAATTTCTTGAATCTCCTAGCTATATGAGCCATCTCTTAATCACTATCTAAATCTGAACCTTCACTAGTTAATATTTCAATTGGTATGTGAATTTTCTCCATGTCCTTGGTCTTTGAGTCAGTAGACTTAAATTCCACTGACTTCTTCTTAGGTTCATTATCTTCCTCTTTATTTAACTTCAGCTCTTATTCATACATCATCAATTTTCAAATAAGCTCCTTGACTGGTAGCTTTCCAATGTCACATGATTCTCGTATAGAGACAGAGGTTCTTCTCCATCTTTCTGGTAGGCATCTCAGTGTCCTCATGATTTTATCCTTTGCTGGAAAAACTTTTCCCAGTGATCTCATTGTATTGACAATCTCATTAAACCTGAGATACATATCAAAAATAGATTCATTAGATTTCATTTTAAAATCATCATACTTAATAGTGTATGTATTTAGTCTCATTTCCTTAACATTGGTTGTTCCCTCATGGGAAACAGCCAGAGTATCCCGTATTTCATAAGCAGTCTTACAGACAGATATGAAATTAAATTCTTCATCTCCTAAAGCACAATACATGGCATTAATTGCATTACAATTATTATTGTAAGTAGCTTCCATAGGTTCAATCAAATTAGTTCTAACAGTTTCTAGAATATTATACTGAGTCTCTATAGCAGTCCAGTTGTCAAATCCCATACTTTCTAAATGAATTTTCATTTTCATTTTCCATTGATCATAATTGAAACCATTTAAGAAAGGTGGGATGTTGGTAGTTACACCGTCTAATCTATTATCCATAATAACTGAGTTTTAAAAAGATATATAAATATATAAATACTTAGAATTAACAGATATTTTGAGATCTTTATGATACAACTAAAATCATAGTTGAAAAATTTTCACAAACAGAGTGTTAAAAAAAACTTTTAACAACCTCTGATACCAAATGTTGTTCGGAGAGGAATACTCAAGAGGGGGGGGGGGTGAATTGAGTTCCTATTAAAAATTTATGATTTAAAATATTTTTATTAAAATCCCCCAATTTAACAAATGAGTTAAACTGTAGTGAATTTATAAAGATTGTAAGTGTTTAGTTAGTTTCTCAAAGATTGATTATTTCTCAGTTAACTTAATATAAAGATTACGCTATATTTTGAAACTAACTTACTGGCTAACAATAATTACAAAAAATTTCTAGTTTAACTATCAGAGTTATATTAAAACATATTTTAATTTCAAAGTAATTATTAGTTGAATATTGGAAATTGTTTAAACTAAAATAAGATGCAAAACAGTTTTAACCAAGAGGTTAAATCTCAAGCTGAGACTTAGTCCTCTCAAACAGTTTATATAAAACATTGATATACACCCTATATAAAGGTTTAAAACAGTACTCAGACTGTACATGTCCTCAAACCTCTACCACAGTTCTTCATGGGAAAGCAATAGCAACAGCACACAGGCTGTCCAGGTCCTCAGGCCTCTACCACAGTTCTAAGTGGGAAAGCAACAACAACAGAACACAAGTTGTCCAGGTCCTCAGGCCTATACCACAGTTCTATGTGGGATACACAAAGGTGTAAAGATTTTGGTGTGAGGATTTCAGTATCCTCCAGTTCATATTAGGATTCAGTGTGTGTCAAAACAGACAGAAGCACACACTGCCCGTAATGTAAAGAAATGATGATCACATCAGAGCATGAATATAGAGATGAGTTTAGAATGCTATTGTGTGATGTCAATGCATCTATGGACACCTTTGTATTGAAGCGGATGAAGCATTGAGTCCTTCTTAGGAAATTGGCTAGAAAATAGAGTGTTGTGGTTTTGTTTCTTCACTTCCAGTATAGGTGTTCTGCTTGAATGCGATAGCATTCTAAGTAGAAGTTGAGCCTCCTTTTTGAGCTTCTGTTCGAGATGTGTATGATTGTTCTTTGAGTTCTTTTTGTGTGTTCTTCTCTTCATGTACCTGTGTATTTTTTTTTCATTTCTTACGTATATGTCTCTGTGTGTATATTTTTGTATCTCTTTTGTAATAACTCGATATTCCTTTTATTTCTCTTTTTCTCCGGTAATGGGAATGATTACCTTTTATAGGTACGACGTATAGTTACCTAACATGACAAAAACCCACATTAATTAATAGCAGTAGCATTAAAAGCACAAAATATGATTGTTGGAAATAAAATTGAAAGACGACAAAATAGTTTAAGAAACGGTGTCAAAGTAAGTCATTGAAATAGTGTCTCCTTCACATGATGTCTAGATTGATCATGGTGTCAGAGTGTCACGGTGTCTTGTGGCCACGGTGTCTTGTTCAAGGGGTCTGGCTTCACGGTGCCTTGTTCATGGTGTCTTGTTCACAGTGTTTGGTTCACGATGTCTGGATTTATGGTGTCTACTTTATGGTGTCTTGCTTTACGGTGTCTTCTTCACTATGTCTTTCTTTATGGTGTCTGCTTTACGGTGTCAGAAATACGTAGCCAATGGCAGACTCACAATGTCTTAGACTATTCAAGGAAACTATGTTCCGAATTAAATAATGATGATAATAGGAGGGATTAAACTTAAGCATATGTTATAGAGGGTATTATGAGAGTAGATCAAAGATTGTATAAAGTAGGGAAACTGAATATAGAGAAATTAAGATCTTGCAGGGCTCTTCTTAAATAAGGTGAATAAGATTTGTGATCATTAAAACATGATTAATACATGAGGATTCCAACACATACCTCAATAATGTTACTAGTGAAGTTGATAAGGTAAATGGGAAGGTATTGGTAGATCTTTAAGGCTCAAAGTGATGCAAATAAGTGATGGAAGAGGTTCCCTTTTATAATTTAGGTGAGGAGAACTTTAGGAAACACTTAAAATATTAAATTAATGTAAATTAATTATCAATATAAAATATCTAAAAAGTGAGTTATTTTGAAGATAAGATGAGGATGGGTCAAAATCATCTCATCCAATGTTTTTTAGAAATTTTTAGGTCACAATATTATCCTTATCTTTTGGATTTAACCCTTAGTTAAAGCCTTTAACTTTTACCATGAAAACTTGGATTTTTACACTTTAGGGTTAATATAGTTACAATAAAATACCAAATGAACACTGAATAGATCATTTAGGACATTTTTTAAACTTATTATATTTATTAGGATGAATTATATATTTTTATGAATTTTATATCATTTAATAAAATATTATTTATTTTAAAGTATCATTTATGTCAATTTTGACATTATTCACTATTTATCTTTTAAAATATATCATATTAACATGATAACTTTGAAAAAATACTACTAATATCTTAATAATACGTGAAAGGTATCTATAAAATATTTATATGTCATTAAGTATGTTAAATTATATTTATTTTAGCATTTTTAGTATCATTTATTTTCTATTTCCATTAATTAAACAATTAAGACATCATCATTATACAATAATTAAATTATTTATTCTCTAAAAATTAATTATAAATTATCAAAATGAAGTTAAATTTATTATATTTAAAATTAATATTTATTGTTGAATTTATCTTCTATATAACCCTATATTTAGAATGATTTACTTATTAAAATTATGAGTATGACATTTTTAACTTATCTTTAAATAAAATATAATAAATTACATATTATTATGCAAGTGTCTTAAAATGGATATAGTTTTGTAATAAGGTTGAATTTGTAATAAATCCATGTATACAATGAAATTGTGACAAGTGTTAGGGTAATTTTATAATATTATAATATTATTTTTATCTTTAGTTATACAATTTATCCTAAACTGTGGTAATTAAAAATTTACTGAAGTTACTATAATAATATCCAAACTATTATATTAATACTATTAGACTATAAAAGTAAAACTGATTATAACCATTTTTGCCCATTTTTGAAATTCAAATCACAAAAAAATAGGAAAATTAATCTTAGTGCTAATCCCACAGATTTGGCGAGAAGGCGGGTAAAAAGAACATTCAAAAGATCAATAATTTTTTAAATCTAATTTCAATATAAAAATTATTCCAATGACCTAAATTGGATTAATATATTTATAATTGATCTATTTTTACTTTAAAAATAAATTTAAAATGTAACAATTATTTAAACAAATAAGTATTTTTGAATTAGAAGGCATCATTTTCACTATTCATCCAAAAAATGAAACTTCTCGAGAAAATAATAAAAATTCACTCTAAGTTAATTTTTACATTAAATATTAAAAAATAATATTTATTTTATCAAATTAAATTTCAAAGAGTTTCTAATAATTATATTATTGTTTACATAAGGAAATAAAAAGCAGTTCTTTTAAGAAAGTAGAATTTCTAAACATATAAAGACTTTACCAAAAATTATACATTTGACTATAAATATGATTTATTTATGGGAAAAAATTTAAAAATTAGTTATTAATAATCATATTACTATAATTATTTTCTAGTATATAAATATCTCATTTAAATAATTATAATAATAATGTTTTGTTTCATAGAAACTCAGTGTTGGGTGTAACACAAGCTAAGTCGGTGTTTCATTTAGTGCATGAATAACTTAGTGTTCTGTATAACACAATAAAAACTTAGTGTGTTTATATAATAAAAATAAATTTATATTTAGTGTTTTGTGAAGTGAAAATATAAAAAATATTAAATTAATTTAGGAAAAAATAATTCAAAAAATCTCAGGGTGTTATATTCTATCTCCCTTAAAAATAAAATTCTCCCTCAAAATTCGTATTGGTTATCAAATGTTTAATACTTTAAATATTCTTTATTATAAACCCACATTATAAAAACAAATATTAGAACTTCCTCTAATAAAATAAAGTTAGAAACTTAATTGTTACCCAAAGTAACTCATAACTGGGTTTCCACATTGGAGAACATAGGTGGAAAGTGAAAACATTAATAAAGAAGAGAAATAAAACCATAAATTTATGATGGAGAAAGACATAGAACATGGTTAAGAGAATGTTAACAATCAAAAATCCATAACTCAACGAGGTTTGAAAAGGGTTATTGATATCATAAAAAACAATGATAATAGGATAACCTTTTACATCAATATTTATTTCCTAATGTGGAATATTTCTCAAGAGAAGATATACTTACTTTATTTCAGTATAATCTCACACTTTTTTGTGCCTTGATTAATTCCCAATTAATATCTTATTCTTAGAAATTAATTTGAGATTGTCATTCCAAAAATTTTATTAGATCATAACTATAATGAAAAGTCATTACATATGTGTTTATTAAAAAAAGGTTACAAAAAGTTATATAATATGCATAAATACACGTATTGTGAGATAATACATTAATCTGAAAACATATCTGAAGTTTAACTTAAAATTTCCATAAACAGATAAGACTACAATTCTTTCAAAAGATGAAAATAAAAAACTTTAGAAATAATTTCATTAAATCAGATTTACATTTATCTCTCACATATCATAAGGCATCTCTTAGTTGTCACATTCAAATAATGTGAAAAAACTTCATCATGTATTCGATTGAAACATAGTAATAACTTGATTTACCATAAATCCTGATTAAAAACATGCATGTTTACTTATTCCAATGTTTATTGGATATATTATTTAAGTCCAAAATGTTTTAAACTTCATCCATGACAACAAAAACTACTTTTCAACAAATATGAAATCTATTCCAAGTAATTCATTATCATCCAATTTACTTATTTTCATCCAACAATCTCTATCAAAATATTATTATCTCAACATCATGCACATATGAAGGGTTATGATTACCTTAATCATGTTTTTTTCCAAAAATATCACCTTATTACCTCAATCAGTTTTCATGGTTACCAGTACCATTTAAAATATTCTCTTAAATCCTTATGGAAAAAATATAGTGGACCAATACATAGATGTTTCGTTATTTTATAATACTATAAATGTAATTCTACAACATTATTCTTGAATTCCACAACATTAATACTCAATCATTCCAAAAATTCACTATCATACTCCACATCTCCAATAGTAATCACATGAGATTTTCCTTTTCCTTTATTTTTAAGAGATTTCAGACATCGATCATCATTAACAACCCATGTATTAAGGAATTGGTTAGCATAATTTTCATTCTCCCTACACTTGTATTATTGAGTCAAGGGAGGTGAATTCCATGTGGATTTCTCTCGATTCACATTGTTATTTGACTTCTTCACATCAATTCTGTGCTCAAAAGCCTGATAAATTTCCTTTACAAACTCAAAACATTTATTACAACCCTTAATAAAATTTCTTCCATTGTTCTTAACACTCTTCAAGTATAAAGAAAATATCCTCTTTTTATCTTCAGGGATTTTATATTTCTTTTTAAAATCCATCTTCTTCTTCCTGTCAAATCCATGAGATTGGTATGTGACTCTATCCTCTATTTTAACCTTGATTGCACAATATAATATATATTCATAGCTAATAATGTCTCCTATGGATTACTACCTTCTAAGAGTTGACTTTAAGCCACTTAATAACTTATCAAATTTACATCCAGGCTAGATGATAATTCCAAAAGCATACCTCCCAAGTCTTGTGAAATTGGTTTCAAAGGTACCAATGGATTAATCATCCCTTTTCTTTAACTCAAGAAACTCATTCTCAATTTTTGTGCATAGAATATGAGTAATGTACTTATTTTAAAAAAAAAATCATGATCTCATCACGATCCATGGATTCAATTTTATTTTTCCACCACTTATTCCAGATTAGAGTCCACCACTATTCTGCTTCCCCTTCTAACTGGAAAACCATCAAAATGAAATTCTCACACTTTAAACCCCAAAGAACAGAGAATATATTTTCAGTGGTAATAATCCATTGTTCATAGAAAAGTGGATTATAAGACCCACTGAAGAAAGTTTTTCTTTTCTTCATGAAGGACTCAATAGAATTTTATTCCTTCCATTTCTCATTTGGAAGTCTGGCATGATTCATATCTTGAGAAATATGGAATAGAAACAAGATTTTTTATTCCATATCCCATTCCAATAAGTTTCTCAGAAGAAAAAATGATTCATTTCCCATCATAATTACTATTACTATGGTTTCTTCAGCTTCCAACCATCGAATTAAAACCAAAATTATAGAGTAAGAAACAATTATCATAATGAGGAACTACATAATCATTAAAATTCACTTATATAATGTCTAAATTATGACACATCCCTTAATCTATGACACCTCAGGTTCATCCTAGTTTATTCATATCCAACTTATATTTAAATATTTTATAATGGTTCATGAAGAGTTTATTAATTCCCAAATCATAGCCCCCGGGAGTGTTAAACCAGGTGTGCAGCATGACCCATTATCATGTACCAGGTTATGATTGAGTTAGGCCCAATGCACCTTGTATGAGTTATTACCCCTAGGTAGATATATTCTAGATCCAAATCAACATGTAGTATCCAGAAAAAGATTTATTTATAGGAAACCACTCTCTATATCCTTTAAAAAATTCTAGGACATTTTCCAGTACTTTTCCTTGTACTTAGACTTATCTTTAGACATGTCCTTAGGGCTATCACTAAGGTTTTCTCATCTTAGTTTCAAAATTTTAATACCAACTATAGAGACCCCCACTTTTCATACATGGTAATTACATTAATTTTTGTGGAATACTTAATACATTACACGAACAAATTCCCAAAGACTATATTATTCTGGTGCCTTTGAAAACATTTAAACATAAACATTGTTATATAAATTATATACATTATCTTCGACTAATTTCTTCTCGAATAGAAATCTTGTTAGAAACATCACACATAATACATATCTTTCTAAACTCCAGGAATGGAAACAAAAAAAATGGTGAGATCAGATGCTCAGTAAGGGTAAAAGAGGAAGATATGTAAGCATATTCACGAGTATAAGGGTATGAGAGCACGATCCTGAAATTAGAGGATCATACACTACATATCAAAGATCATAAACATGAATCATGTTATAATTATGGGTAGTTCATAAGAAATGAATCATAATGAAATAGAGAACACAGTTCATGAAAGAATAAAATAGTAATAAGACATGGAATTGCGATATACATATAAGTATATAAAATGATTTCCATAGATGTCAAGGCATCGCTAATAATTCCATCTTAGTAGTATTGTTTCACTTCCCATACCATCCTAGTAGTCTTGGTTCACTCTTATAACCATATTGGTAGTCATGGTTCACTCCCATAACCATCTTGGTAGAAAAGGTCCATTATGTCTATCTCATGACATATAAATCTTTAGCCAATGAATTAGAGGGAGATATAGGTTCCACCCATCCAATAATGAAATCATAAATACACATGCTACAAGATCATAAACTATCATATCATAACCAATGTAATGGAATGGGTGTCATAAAAATGAAATCATATCAAAACCTATGGAAAAGATATAGGTTTCATAATAATTTAATCAAAATCATAACCTATGAAAAGAAACAGGTTTCTTAAACATCATGCCATAAAAACATAAACCATTAGGATAAAGAATATGAATGGTATTCTTGAACTATAACAAATTATGTCATATTAGATGGGTAATTATTTGGAATGATCAAATAGAACATGAACTCTACTTAAAAATCGATTTTTAAAACATAAAAAATTCAAATCCCTTTTATTTGAAACCACATTGAAAAAATTTATAGTAAACATGAAAAATCATTTAAAGAGTTTTTGAGTAAAATCTCCTTTCTTCATTGAAATAATTTTCTTTTATTAAAATTTAATGAAATATTAGAAGAATTTTTTTAATTAAATATAACCTTGAATAATTATAACGTAATCTTGAAGGAATTATTACTTCATGAAAGCCGAAAAGTCTCTTCATTCTATATAAGTTAAAAAGAAATATTCTTCTTAAACTTTTTCTAGAAAAGTCCAAAATTATCTCATTATGAAAATGAAAAAATATTACTTTAGAACCATCTAAAAAAAGTCATACATGGGTAAAAATGAATTTAATTTTTTTATAATAATAGTAAAAATACTTTGGAATATATTTTTAAGAAAGATTTACATGGAAGATAAATATTACCCAGTAGATATTTATGTATTAACAATCCCGATAACAATGAGATAATGGAATTAACCCTTATAACATTATAATCAATAGAATAGTATGCCCCATGAAATAAATGAAATTATATGTATATGAAAATGACATAAAATTATGTTTAAGACTCATAAAAGACATTCATGGGAAGTATATACACCACAAAGAATAAACTAGTAGTGTATAAGGCATGTGTCTAACAAAAGTAAAGGTGAGACAAAAATCCATTCCCTTTGGTCTGATTCCCTCAGTGTGTGTCCAAAAATCCTATACAGTGGTCTTAAAAATATTGTTAACATATCACAGAATAATTATAATATTTATGATATCATATATTATTCATTTATTACTTTATATTACCCATTTATTAATAATTCTAAGTTAAAGCAACATTTTGGGTAATAAACGCTTTGTTTATTGTAGATGTTTTGACTTTTTATTCTTGATCCTATTAATTAGATCATGATTTAATTACTTCCAGAATGATTAAAATTACTTATGTATCATATATATTTAGTATATATAAAATATAGATATATGAAATAGAATACATAGTTCATGAACACGGTAAGACGTACGTATGCATGAAAGTTGTCTCTATTTTCTTATCATACTAAATAGAATAAGGTAAATGACATATATAAATATATATATATATATATATATATATATTATATATTTAATATTTATTAATTATTTACATTTCTATAATCATTTTTTAAATTGTTAGCGTGAAAGATTAATTTCATCGCGTCGTGGAGATGGTAGGCCGTACGTACGCACGAGCGACGATATCATTTTATTAATGGTAAAATGGTGAGGAATTAGATGGTATATTAATTTGAAAAAAATAAATATTATATAGTAAATATTATTTATATCCATTATATACATCATCATACCCATACAAATAATGTAGTTATGAAAAATAGATTACACCATGGTGTGGATATGGTAACTCGTACGTACCCACGCGTGGTAGTTTCATTTTTTGTAGGATGAATAAAAGGGGGAAAATGTTTGTTCCATCATCATAAAAAAATATCATCATATAGGTGATACTGTATTTATTACTTCAGAATCGAATCAACCCATCAAGAGGAAGTTTAAGAAGAAACAATTCTAAAAGTGTCGGTAAGGATATTACCTCTTCTTTGACGATCTCCCACTAGATCAATTATTAGGGACATATAGTTGGTATTTTGAGAAGAAAAGACCTATATAATTTTAATAAGGATGTTGAGAAGGGAAATTTTCATGGTTGGGTTGATATTTAGGGCTCAATGTGATGTCAAGAAGTGAGATAAGAGGTTCCCTTTTATAATTGAGGCGAGGGGCACTTTGGGAAACTCTTAAAATATTGAATTAATATAAACTGATTTTTGATCTCAAATATACCCTAAGTGAGTTATTTAGAATCTAAGATGAGTATGGATCTAAATAATCTCAACAATTAATTTTTATACATGTTTATTTCACAATATTAACCATATATTTTGTCTTCATCCCTTAGTTAAACCCTTTATCTTTTACCCTGACAACTTGGATTTTTACACTTTAGGGTTAATATAATTACAATAAAATAATAAAAGAACCCTAAATGGATATTTTATGAAATTTTTAAACTTATTATAGTTATTTTAAATAATTTTATAATTTTATTAATTTTATATCATTTAATAAAACATTATATATTTAAAAGTATCATTTATGTCAATTTTGATACTTTTCAATATTTCTATTTTAAAAAATAACATATTAACATGATAACTTAAGAAAACACTTCTAATATCTCAATAATATGCCAAAAGTATCTATAAAATTCTTGGATTTCATTAATTATGTTAAATTATATTTATTTTAATATTTTTAATATCATTTATTTGGTATTTCCATTAATTAATCAATTACTACCTTATCATTATGAAAGTCGTTAATTAAATTATTTATTCTATAAAAATTAAAAATAAATTATCATGATTAAGATAAGATTATTTTATTTAAAATTACTATTTATACTCAAAATTTTCTTCTTTATTCCCCTATATTAAAAATGATTTACTTATTAACATTATGAGTACGACATTTTTAACTTACATTTAAATAAAATATAATAAATGTCATATTATTATCCAAGTGACATAAAAGTTTTATAATTTTGGATTATGGTCGGTTTTGGTCCAAAAACACTCATATAATGAAATTAGGACAAGTGTTAGGGGTATATTATTATATTATAATATTTTTTTTCTTTTAATTATACAATTTACCCTTAATAGTGTTATTTTATTTACTAATGTTACTATTCATAATATCCAAAATATGAATTTTATCTTATTAGAATATGAATATCATAATGATTACACTATGTATATCTATGTTTCAAAATTCAAATCACAAAAATTGGAAACTTATGTTTAATGATAATCTCATAGACAAGGTGAAAAGACGGGTAAAAAGAACATTTAAAAATTCAATAATTTTTTATATCAAATTTCAATATAAAAAATATTCCAATGAACTAAATTGGATTAATATATGTATAATCTATATATTTTTACCTTAAAAATCAATTTAAAACATAATAAATATTTAAATGAAATGGCCATTTTTACTAAAATGCAGTATTTTTCACTATTCATCAAAAAATGAAACTTCTCATAAAAATACTAAAAATTCTCTCAAAGTTAATTTTTACATTAAAAATTCATAAAATATGTTTATTTTATGAAATTAAATTTCTAATAGTGCCTAAAATTTATTTTATCATTGTTCACAGAAGGATATAAAAATAAGTTCCTTTAAGAAAATAGTATTTTTAAACATATAATGAATTCAGCAAAAATTATACATTTCATTTTAAATATGTTTTATTTATATAAAAAAATATAAAAATTTGTTATTAATATTCATATAACTTTGTTCTATGATTAGTTTATAACTATGTAAATTAAATAATTATAATAATAACATATTGTTTCTTTGAAACTGAATGTTGTGTGTAACGCAATTCAAGTAGGTGTTGTGTATAGAAAAATCATAGTGTGGTGTTGTGTATAATGTAATCTAAACCTAGTGATTTTATATAATAACCAAAATCTATATTCAGTGTTGCATGAAGTGAAAATATCCAAAATGTTAAATTAATTCTAAAAAAAATAATTCATAAAATCTCAAGGTCTTACATTGAGGGTGATGGAGTTGGTAGGGTTTTGATGCTTCTAGGTCATATTTGACCCTATATCTGGTTGGGATGACCCCTTTATAATCAAATAAATGAACCATGGAACTGATAAAACTTTACTAGCTAATTTTAGAGGGGGAGAGGGGGAAAAGGTGCCCGATAGATCTAAAAGTGGTGGTCGTCATGGAAGGGGCGTAGTTGTGTGGGACTACCACACCACCTTTTCGCCTACCCACGTGCCTATTAGTGTTATGTTATCAGACATTTCTGATAGCTTGAGTCCTATATGGGGTATGAAGTCATCTGTTAGTATAGGTTTAATGAAGGAAATTCCCAATGTACCCAATGCTATCCATTCCCTTAAAGGTAGGGAAGGTACCATGTCCATGATATTTCAGAACAAATATACCCAACATACTTTATTTTCCCCAATTTTAAGAGAACAACTTTATGTCTTGCCCAACATGTTGAGCTGGTGAGCCTAATGATGAATGTCTAGATCTAGTGAAATCCAAATCTTGTGGTGTCCATCATTACCGATCAAATCACGGTTGAAGAAGAAGAGTTTTCATGTTCCGTTCATCATTTTGTTTTTTTGATTATTTTAAGATGGGTAACTCATTAGGATGATATATATGTGTTATTTTCATCCTTTCATCTCCTAAAGTGGTAACCTTCTATCAAATGGTTGCTCCTCCTCCAGGGTGGCTGGTTGGCTATTCCACATTACGTCTTTCAAAAAGAGGGAGACCTCTACCAATATGATTGGTGATGTAGGATCCTGGATTGAAACATGATAATGAATTTATATTCCTCATTTCCTGGATTTCTCAATGGAGGTCGTTTCCTTGTCCGAGTCTCCTTCATAGATTTAAGTCATATTTGTGAATCCCTTTCATGGTGACATCTCTATGTGGGCACTGTTTAATTATAATACTTCTATCATGATAGGTAAGATACATGATATCAGAGATAATGGTGATGTTGGAAACATATAGACATCAATAAATGTTGGGTTTTTTGGGAAACAATAAAGTCTTTTTATTTAAATGTAAATGGAATATTGTGTGCGAGGCATCTTAAGTGTGAGACCTAAGGAATACAATTTATTCCATGAGTTAATTTGTGGTAGGGGTGTAAGACTTTTGAGGAATTTTACCATGGGAATCTCATGTTCATTTCATAAGGTATAAATTATGTATCATCTAGTGGGGTAATAGGTTTATCATGATGTAGGGATAATCTGGTCATAATTTTAACATCATGTGGGGACAGTTTAGTCTCGAATTTTTTATCTTATAGGGATAGGTTGTTAAGAGATTTAATGTCTTGTGGGGAAAGGTTTTTCACATATTTAATGTCTTGTGTGTACTTGTTTTTTAGAGATTTAACTTCTTATAGGGGTAGGTTAATCACAAATTTAACATCTTGTGGGGGCAGGTTGGTCAAAGATTTAACATCATGTGGGGGCAGGTTGGTCATATATTTTACATCTTGTGGGGATAGTTTGTTGAGGTTGAGTGTATCCTATAGGTATATGATCACAATTTAGATTTTACACCTTTTAGAGGGAGGATTTGAAGATTTAATATCAGTGTTGGAGCATCAGAATTGATCCTTGGAGAGGTATCCTAGGTGTTTGGGTATTGGACCTCAGGAAGGCATCCTATGTATCATGTTAAAAGAGAAGGATAAAACCCCACAAAGTTTGGTGTTTCAATTTATGGTTGTGTGATAGGGAAGGTCCATGTACTTTAAAAACATGTGGAAAGTATTCTCATATCATATATGGAGCAACAATAAAGGATAGTGTGTGGATTACTCATAGAGGATTCCTATTATATGTGGCTCATTCCCTCATGGGGAGGAGGTGTCATCCCATGGTTATCATACATGGGGAATCGTATGTTCATTGTACAAGGTGTGAGGTGAGGTTTCACAAAATTCCAGTCATACGTAGGGCATCCTATGTTCACTGCACACTGTAGGGGTACAATTTAACATCATGTGATAAAGACGTTGTCATGCATTTTAACATCACATGAGTAGGACATTTGGATATGCATTTTAATGTCTTGCATTTCGAATGTGTAGGGGGACAATGAATAGGGTGTCCATTTTCTATTATGAGAGGAGGAAACAATAATACACCTTTATAAAAGGAAAGGTGAGTGGTTTCCCATGATGATGCCACCTTCAAGGCTTACATGTTCACTGCACATGCACTTATGGGTGGCACATAGTGTAAACACCACTATAATGAAGTGGGAAATGGGGATACCAACATTTGAGTTCCTATGATTAGAATTTATACATGACAAAACTATATAGGACATTCTTTATGTAGAGAGTTCAAGCATTGGGGTTAATGAAACCGGTTGTGTAGAAGAACAAGGCACATATAAACCAGGTTTATATGGGTGTAGTTCCATTGGGGACTCAAATTTCATGAAGGTTAGTTTTATTAAAGGAGGAATCGAGTAGGGACCTTCCACGTAGATTTTTCAAAGGTATGTGGGTTCTCAAAGGTCAATTATTTCATGAAGTTAAGATCCTACTAAAATAGGGTGTCCCTTCCTTGAGGTAATGTATTGGTTCTCATGGAGTCAGTTTCGTGAAGGATAATTATCCCATGAAACCCTATGATGTTTGAGGGGTTTTACTTTATCAATAAGATCATGAAACTTCAAAAAATTAATCACAACCATAGTATTTGTGTTTTATGAACTCATGGGGGGCTGTTTGTGAAATATGGATACCTATAGGGATATATATCTAGTTTTTATCGAAAAGGTTTAAGTTTCATGTATTCAGATCTTCTTGATAAAGTCTAAAGGCCACATCCCCTTAAAAGTTGGATGAAGGGGGGTAATTATTGGTACCATTAATTAGGAAAGGTGTATTTAATGAAATTTACCAACTAGGAGGTATGTTTCATGAATGTATGAACTTTGGTGGAGACCTTCATATATAGACATACGCTGCATAAAGGTTACCATCATTCATGTGAATTATCTTTCCTAGAAGTCCGAGTAACTTTATGAAAAACTTTATATTAAATAATGTTTTGGATTTCATGAATTAAATCCCTTTGAGGGATTTGAATCCCATTTCAACCTTGGTTTTCCTTGACATATCCATGAATTACTCTACGTATCCTGTAATGAGTGTTTTTCAGCATCAACAGATACACCATTTCATATTTACGGTAAGAACTTTGCCACTTTTTTGGGATTCATAATGAGAGAATAATTCTGTATTGTACTTTTTATGCTGATTGTAAGTAGTTTCCTTCCCATTGGGATATGAAATTCCCTTAGGACCTTGTAACAAATTAGGCCGGGTATCGATTTGGTGATAGTATACGTTAGTTTGGGACATAATGGAAATGGTGGTGTGATTCAGGAAACTAGCATTAATTATTTATGGTTGATATATTTTTCTACGGAAATTTTGATGTTACAGTACATTAGAAGATGGGTTTTTAATAATAATATTCTATTAATTATTTTTATATGTTATGATTCATATTTGGACAAGATATATGTGATAATTTATATGATGTATTTGTTGTAAATGTTGGAAACCCTCTTTGAATTTTTGATTATATGGTATAAGTATGCAGTGTTACCTGATGTTAATGTTGTTTGATGGATGTGTTATTATTTAATAATGTTGTGATAGCGTTATATTGTATTCCCACTATACTTATATTTATTATTACTATAATTTTACCACTATATAACTTATTTTGTTCTTGGTGTTGTGTTGTCCTAATGTCTAATTTTTTATTACTATAATTATGGGTAGTAGTAGTTTTTGTTATAAATATAGAATCATTATAGGTTTGCATAGTAATAAATTATAGATTATGGTTCATCATTATGGTGACGTGAATGTGATGATGTGGTCATGCTGATTTGGTTGTTGGGATCAAAATGGTGTGGTGAGAAATTATATTCCTCCCTAGAGGGAGTTGGTTGGGTCCTGCCCATCAAGATTAGAGTGGTGGAACTATGAATGGACATCATGTTCTTACACTATACACTATGCATGGGAGTCGGTGTGCATCTAGGTCATGATTCCAACCTTATAGACACATCACATGGCAAGACTAGGGGCTGCCACATGGCCTGAAACACCCTCCACGAGGTGTTTTTATACAAGTTGAACCAAGTGTGAGAATTAGGAAAATAATAAGTCCATTTATATAATTTTTTCACATATATAGATCACAAAAGTGACATCCTCAATCCCATTCAAAATCATTTATAAGATTTTATTTTCATATTTATCCCTTTGAAAAGATGGGGGTTAATGGATAAATCCCCGGTGACTTCAAGAAAAACAAAATATTTAATTTATTAGGAAGAGTTAGAAAATATTTTAAAGGGATTATAGGTACATATATATTCATCAAATTTTTATCAAAATATAAATAGACATGAAATCACATGGGAAAATCTTATGGGGTGTTTTAATAGGGTAAAAGAAGTTGGAGGAGACTTATAGATCAACTTAGAGATTATGTTAATTAATTTATCCCCATACACCCCCTCTATAGGAGTCATATATATATCCTTGAGAGGGATAATGGGGTATTGATAATTTACTCCTTGGACACTCTGGACTTAGTGATCATCTTGATAAATGAAATTGGTAATCAATTTCTCTAATTTATTCATGATCATTAGAATATTATGGGAGTGAGTGAGAGTGAACCTCTACTTAGGTGTATTCTTAACATCATCCTTCCATTAATTCCATGATTTTGGTAACCAATAATTAGAGAGATAAATGATCTTATGGAAAAATACTCTATTAGTTATGGTATAATCAATGTGTTGTGTACTCTCCATACAATAATGGAATTTGAAATTCCCTAAATACTTGGGCATTAGTCTTCCACATTAGGAATGAGTTTTAAAAAATACATTGATCACTTCACAATAAAAAATACATGGATTTCGTTTTTGTATGATTGGTTAGGAAACATCCTTTTGGAATGAGGTGTGGGTCCTCTATATATGGTGCTGGAACTTCCTTGATCAATTCATGTTCCATAAAAAAGGTTCGGGTCAAATACTAAAATAATATATTCAATGTTATATTCTTGGGGTAATGGATATTGATTTATTTTCATGCACTAGGAATTTTTTTAGGTAATAATGATTCATTGGTGAATCAATATCATTATCCCTATTATTAGGTGAGATGTTCTCTATACTATTCATTTTATATTTTTCAATGAAACAATCAAAACTTATTGATAAGGATGCAATTATGAGATGTATGGATAGACTACTATTCAGCCTAAATCTCAACTCTTTCAATTGATGAAGGTAATTTATCATCATGTTCACATGAGTTCCAATCAAGATTACATCTTTCACTATGCATGTATAAAGTGAAATGATAATATCCTTAATTTTTTACTTTAATTTCTCATCATAAACTTCATAAAGATGATAAAACATGGGTCTTTTTAAAAAAATCACAAGATACCGATGATAATATTATAGTTATAAAAATGAATTATCGACGAGTCTTTAGTAAGATTGCTTCTTAGAATCACTATCTTATTAAGGTGGATCATCATGTATTTTGGAATCGAACACAAATAATTTCATTTCATATCATAGTGTTATGTGCAAGTGTCTGTACCTCCCCTAGATTTTTTGGGTTATCACATCTTCATTGTATAAGATTAATCACAATGATTCTATTATATTAATTTTATTTTTTATATAAAAAAAACATAATAGATTAATACCTTTATCTTGATCACAGATTATTTAAATATTAATAATTTATGTAACTTTAATACCCTTACTATTTTATTAAAATACTAATATACCTTAACTATTGAATATATAATATTTTGTTTCTGGAATATTATAGTGGAAAATAATCTTTAAAGCCTATCTTAATAGACCAACCTATAGATTGGACACTACTTAGAGATTTGTGAGGTAGGATTTTGGATAGAAAAGTCTTTTAATACACAAATCCTTAATCTAATTAATGGAGTATTGTCTTCATTAAATATTAAACTTGGATTAACTAAACGATTTACCTCTAAAATTTCTCTAATCATGAAAGAAACACTTATTTTATTTGATTTTTAATGATTCAAATCACCACTCTTACTATAAATACCTAGTAGAAGGAAGAACCCTCAACTATGGTTAACAAGAGACTCAAATTATGGTTTCATTATAATTCAAATGATTGAAGGTTTTATTAAATTAATATTTATTTCATATATTTTTTGTTATTTTTTCCATGAATAAAATAAAATTATATTCATCATTCTTGTAAAGCAATTTTCTTTCCAAAATGTATCCAAGCATAAATTAAAACCATTTATCATGAATTTATTGAATTTTATATTTTCATATTCATTGAACATCCTATATAATTATTTGCGAAACCCTACATGCCAATATAGAATTTAATTTTCAAATTTTTTTAGTTTTTAATGTTCTGATAATATTGGACATGAAATTTAAAAAGTTTGGAATATTTTTGGGTGTCTCATGGGTTGTTCCCAATTAAGTGTGACATAGAGAAATTCATTTTTCTGTGTTTTTAATTGGATGGATCCATTTGGTATGTGTATTTTATGACTAATTATACTATATGGGGTTCAAAGGAAACAATTTGATGTGTTTTTGGGGTTTTAGTAGCCTCTCCATGGTTGGTGTACAGTTTGGTAAACCATGCAGCCAAACCACAGATGTAACGACCCAAAATTTTATAAATGAAAATTAATTTCTTATTATGCTATCATAGAGTATAAATCATAAAAAATCACATAGAAAAAAGAACATAAACTTTATAGAGGAATAATTAATTAATTAATAGGTATTTCTAGAAACTAAGGAACCAATACCAACAGAATAGTAACATGACCGTTGTAATAGAAATCTGACCATTAGGAATAGTAATACAAAAAATAGAATATTAACCTCAGCTATTAAAGTATAAATAATATTTATGTATCTTATAAATTAAAATATAAAATATTTTAATGATGGTATAAGTAAATAAATGTTTTAAAAATGATAAATTAGGTATCGATATTTTTTGTTAAACGTAAATGTTAATTTAATATTTTATAACTAATATAATGATTTAAAAAAAATTATTTTCATAAGATTCATTCAATTTTTATTTATTTTTTTTTTCTTTTTATTATAAGATAATTTTATGAGGCCTTAATTAATTTTTCAAAGTGTCATAAAATTAGTTATTATTTTAAAATCGTTATTTTTCAAGTAAATGATGATTTTAATTAGAAATAAAATTTATCATAGTTAAAAAATTATTTTCATAAAATTTATTCCATTTTTTAATTCTTAAAATCTAAAAATATTTTGGTTTAATTTTTAGGATTTTTCTAAAATAGTTGAATTTTTAGTGAAAAGTGAAATATGCTAATTTATAGAATTTTAAATTTTAAGTCTAATAAATGGATTTTTTAGTCATGAATGATGTAATAAAACCTTGGTTATAACTCAAATGAGTATCATAATCATGTAATATTCAATTTTTATTTATTTTATGGAGAAATATGTGTTTTAGAAGGTTCCCTTATCAATTCCTCCCGATAAGCAAGCCCGATTAAAGGGAACTTCACCATTTCCTACCCATTATCATGTACACTTCATATTATATTTTAATAAACCATTATTTTTCTAAAATAAATAATTTTTTCATGAAAAAATATATTTTATCATTTATGGTTTAATGAAAATAATTATTCTTATGTTTGTTTTAAAGACTCTTTTATTTTCCTTTAAACTACACTAAAGTGGCACATTTATAAAATTTTATTAAACACACTTTATTTTTTCTTTAATTTTAAGTTGGAAATAATTTATCATTACCTATTCTTATTTTTCTCTTATGAATTTACAATTATGATTAATATCTATTATTTCAGGGACACCATCATGATATTCCCATTGGTTATGCCTTATGACATGATTATGATACTCATTTCTTTATATGGGTAAACCTTATGTTTATTTCTTATATTTGATTCTTCATGTGGAACATATATTCCTGAACATTTTATGATGGGTGAACCCAAATATCACTCCAATTCATTGGAAAATTTTTATTCTCGTGAGAAGTCATGTTGGGATGGAGGGTAAAATAGATTCGTTTATTGGACATTGTCCACTATATGATATAGTATTGATAAGTAGCCTTGACTCATGTTTATGTCCTATTATATTTTTCTAACACATACCATCATTAAATGATTACATTATCCCATAATCTATATGTTATGATTACATATTTTTATCCATGTTCCATGGCTTTTTTATTTCATCATGTTATTCCTTACAACTCATGTGCTAATGTTTATTCCTATGTTTACTACCTTACTAGGATTTTTAGCTCATCCATTGTTTCATGTATTCCCCAGGTTATACTTTTCAGATGTAAGAGATAAAAATAAGTTAGGAGATCATTTTGGATATTAAATAAGATATGTTTTTATTTTGGTTTAATTTTTTATAAGTTTGTACCTACTCTTTAAAAGACACTAGAATTTACTATCCTTGGTTTCTATTTTATTGATAATTATGATTAAAAACATATATTATAATGTGTAGAAGGCTAGGGTCATTATAGTTGGTATCAAAAAATGGTTTAGTTATTTTGGAAGACTAGGACTAGAACACTTTAGTAAGAACACTAGGTATAATTCTATCACTATAGATAACCTAGATTGAAACTTAGGGCATCACATTTTATGATATAATTTATATTAAAAAGTTTATCCTTATATGTTCAATGTTTAAATTTAATATAATTATTAGATAATTATTCTATCCCCCTAATCATACTTTTTTTATTTAATGTATGTAAATATAAGAACTAATGCCAACCGTCAATGCGATAGAAAATGTGACGATTTCTCTAATTAAATTCCAAATATGATGGTAAAGCGCACTCAAAACATCATGATAGTACTTGATCAACAAGATAAAGATATTAATAATAACCCAAATCATTTTTAAATCCCTACTTCTACTAAGAAAAAGAAAGTTGTGGTTGAATCCTGTATACTACAAAGGCCTCCCATCTATAGTGGATCTTCAGATACTATCCTTTTTAAACAATGGGTTAAATCCATTGAGAAGATATTATCTATCCTTAAATGATCATGAGAAGATAAAGTCATATTGGTGGTCTATATTTTTTATGGGGATGATGAACAGTGGTGGAAACTTATCAAAAACAAAAATTCTAAGGTGGAAATTTATTCTATGGAATGGGAAGATTTGAAAAAAATATACCTCAATAAATATTTTCCTGAACCCTTCATATTAAGATGAAAAAGGAGTTCCTTAGACGGAAGAAAATGGAATATGAGTCTATTGGGGAATATAAGGAAAACTATACAAGGATTTCAAGATAATTGTATGGATTTTTCATGAACACTGAAAGCAATGTGGATCTATTATTTAGCATACTAATAACGAATATACGAAAAGTGTTGGTGATTCAGGACATCAAAAATCTATGAGTATATTTTCCATTGTTCCCTTAAGGTTGATATGGATAATAGAGACTCTCATTGGTCTCTGGGTCCTAGAGATAATAATTATAAAATTTAGTTTAATATGGGAGGATCAATAGATAAATCTCATAATGGAAATAAAACCCAATAGCTTACATGCCAAAAGTGTGGGAAGAAGCATATTGGAAACTAACTTAGGGGAACCATGGGATTCTTAAAATGTGGAAGATATGGGAATCTAGATAATAATTTTAAAATGGATATGAAGAATCCCACATATATGGAGGAATAAAGGAAGTTTCTTTTCAACCCTCAGCCTGTAGTGAATTGTTTCAATTATAAGGAAAATGGGCATTATGTAAGTCATTACCCCAATCCAAGTTTTGTTAGAGGAAATGAACAATAAAAACCTATGATGAAACAAGTAAGGGAATATTCTATCAATACATTTGTGGTGGATCTCGATAATGATGTGGTGATAGGTATGCTAGTTATTCATGTAATAATAGAAAATGTACTATTGGATTCTTGTTCTATGCATTATTTAATATCTTGAAAGATTAGTATAACTATTCAAACATCACCCCAAAATATAGAGTTTGAGTTATCTGTGGGAAAATATAATGGGGAAATTATTTCATCCAAAGTATACAACTACTCCCCAGTTAATGTTTGTGGATTTAATCTCCCACAAAATCTTGTCATAATTCCTTTGGTGGAGTTTGATGCTATATTGGGAATGCAATTTTTATCTTTATACAAAGACGACATCAAATTTTAGGAAAGGGAGATAACTCTTCAAATCCTAAGACATCCTTTAATTATTTACAAGTTTAAGGAGGAGAATGAATCTCATTTGAAATCAACACATGAATTGTGGATATTATTTCCGTATGAGTAAGAATATCTAGCTCAAATGATTGAGAAAAATGAGAGAATCATGATCGAATACATTCCCATTGTGAGGGACTATACTGATGTGTTCCCTAAAGAATTTACTGGTCTTCCTCCTGCTCAAGAGGTTGATTTCTTAATTGAAATTATTCCCAGATCTCTGCCTATATAAAATACACCATATAGAATGTCTACCATTGAATATGAAGAACTGAAGAAGAAGTTATAAGATAATCTAGACAAGGGTTTTTTATGTCTGAGTGCTTCACCATGGGGTTTTCAAGTCCTCTTCATCAAGAATAAGGATGGATAAATTCTCCTATGAATTGATTATCATGATATCAATATAATCACGATAAAGAACATGTATTCCCTTCCACAAATAGATGAATTGTTCAATTAACTATGTGGGGACAAATATTCCACTAAGGTGGACCTTCAGTCTGGATATCACCAATTAAAAGTGAAGAAGGAATATATCCAAAAGCCTTACCTTAGAAAAATGTATGGAAACTATGAGTTCATTTTGATTCCCATAAAAAACACTAATGCTCTAAAAATTTTCATGGACTAAATGAATAGAGTCTTTAGATATTACCTAAAAAAATTTGTGTTTTTCATTATTGATAATATTCTGATATAGTGAAAGAGCAAGTAGGAACATGAGAATCATTTGAATAATGTTCTAAAGACAGTATGAAGGGAGAAAATCTATAAAAATTACAGTAAATACAAGTTCTAGATGGAGGAATTATCATTCATGGGGCATGTTATCACCAGAAAAGGAATGTCTATAGACCATTTAAAGATAAAGGCAATCGAAGAGTGGCCTAGAAAAACATATGTAATTGAGACCCATAGTTTCATTTCTATATATGGGTATTACCAAGGATTTTTGAAAAACATATCATGATTTAAAAACCCCATAACCAAGATGAATCGAAAGGGAGTAAAGTTTATCTAGACTAGTGAATGCGAAGAATTATTTAAGGAGATGAAAAAGAGGCTTATCACTACATAAGTACTCACATTACCGATATATGGGGAACTATTTGTAGTATATAGTGATTCTTAAAATAAGGTATTAGTCTATGTACTGATGAAAAATGATAAAGTTAGAGCCTAATCATCAAGGTAGTTTAAAATTCATGAACAAAACTATCCCACACATGACCTGGAGTTGGTAACTATGATATTCACGCTGAAAATCTAGCAGCATTATCTCTATAGGGAGAATTGTGCAATATATACTAATTATAAGAGCCTCAAATATATATATTCACATAGAAGGATCTTAATACGAATCAAAGAATATGGTTAGAGTTCATTATGTATTATAAATCCTCAATCCACTACCAGCCAGGAAAAGTGAATAAAGTGAAATATTCTCTTAGTGGAAAAGATCTTGAAACTTTATCAATGATGATAATTAAAAAGGATTTAATATTATTAGATTTCAAAAGGATGGGAATAGAGATATATAAGGAAATATCACCATTAATCCTTTCTCAAAATATTACTCAACCATCCCTTATGGAGAAAATAAAGGATGCTCTAATAAATGATGTGGAAATTCAGAAAATGTTGGAAGATATTAGAAATGGTAAATCCTTATAGTTAAAAATTGATGAGGAAGGACTTGTAAGATTTGGGTCATGAATATGTTTACTCTCTGATGCAGTGATAAATAAAGAGTTTATGAATGTCACAAATAACTAAAAATTTTCTATTCATCTAGGAAGAACAAAGATGTATCAAGCTCTCCGATAGCACTATTGGTGGAAAAATATGAAGTTGGTTATCAATGAATAAAAATCAGTGTTTGGTATGTTAGAAAGTGAAGGATGGAAGGAAAACTTCTAAGGGGATGATGAAATTATCACCCATACCAACATGGAAATGTGAAAACATCACCGTGGACATTTACCTCATACTTCCAATGACATCTAGAGGAAATAATACTATATGGGTTATTGTGAATCATATTATAAGGAAAGATCACTTTATCAAAACTCGAGAGGACTTCAAACTAGATCAACATGCATGGATCTACATCAAAGAAGTGGTAAGGATACATGTAGTACCACTATTTATTGTATCTGATCGAGATTTGAGGTTCACCTCTAAATTTTGGAAAGGTATCCAATAAGTTATAACATTGAGAGAACTTGAGTACATATTATCATCCTCAAATTAATGGCCAATCTGAGTGGACTATTGAGAAACTAGAAGACTTTTTGAGAGAATGATCTATAGACATCAAGGGAGGATGATACCAATATATACCTCTAGTAGAGTTCTCTGAAAATAATAGTTTCCACTCAACAGTCCAATTGTCTCTATATGAATACCTTTATGGGAAAGTATGCAGAACACAAACATATGGGCTTGAAGTCAGTGAACATAAGCTGAGAGGGCATGAAATAGTTAAAAAAATAATAAAATAAGTGAAAACCATTTAGTAGAAAATCAAGGCATCCAAAATTCGATAGAAGATCTATGAAGAAATATTTCAATAGGACCTAGATTTTAAGGAAAATACATGGTATTCATCTATATATCTCTATGGAAGAGGATAAATAGATTTTGGAACAAAGGAAAACTGAGTCTCAGGTACATCATCCCCTTGGAGATTCTTGATTATTTCAGTGCTATGGCATATAGGCTAGAACTTCTATCTACCATGTCTCAAGCACATGATGTATTCCACATATCCATCTTGATGAAGTACATACCAGATCCCCATATTTACTAAATCCATAGGTGTTATAACTTGGGAATGAACGATCGTATGAAGAGTATAATGTAAAGATCCTGAACTATAGAGATAAAGTTCTACACAACCAGACTACTCACCTAGTCAATGTAATATAGCGGAATAATAAGTAAAAGGAGGAAACATGGGAACGAGAGGAATAAATAGATGATAAGTAACCTCAAATGTTTTCAACTTAGTATGTAAAATGAATTTTCAAAGGTAAAATTTAATAAGGGGGAAGAATGTAATGACCCTGAATTTTATCAAGGGAAATTCCCCTCTTATAATTATGTCATATAATATGAATCACATAAAATCACATATAGAACATAATATAAACTTTATAAACAAAGAAATAATAAAGTAGTAGGTATTTCTAGAAACAAAGAAACCTATACCAATGGAATAGTCACCTGACCATTAGAATAGTAATGTGGCCATTAGGAATAGTAATCTAGAAAATAGAATTATAACTTCACTTATGAATATATAAATAAAATTTATTTATCTTATAAATGAAAATATGATATATTTACATCATGGTATAAGTAAATTATTTTTTAAAAAAATAATAAATTAAGTATTGATATTTTTGTGAAATGTAAATGTTAATTTAAAATTTTATAATTTATATAATGATTTAAAAGAAAATTTATTTTCATAAATTTATATTTTTTTGTCTTATAATTATGATATAATTTTATGGGATTTTAATTAATTTTTCAATGTTCCATTAAATCAGTTATAATATTAAATTGAGTATTTTTCGAGTAAATGGTGATTTTAATTAAAAATGAAATTTATCATATTGGGAAAATTATTTTTATAAAATGGAGTCCATTTTTTTATTATAAACATTAAAAAATGGTTAGGTATAATTTTTTGTATTTTTCTAGAATAGTTTATTTTTGGTGAATAGTGAAGTACGATAATTTATGGTATTTAACATTTTAAGCCAAATATATGAATTTTTGAGTCATAAATGATGTAAGAAACCATTGGTTTGAAATCATATGCACTAGTTACTATACTTATTCAAATTAATCCTCTCTATTTATAGATTTGAGACAAAATAATAAACAAAAGAATAAAATAATAAAAAAAACATGCCTCTCCTCTACTATTAATGCCACCCCTCACCACCTCTTCTCCACACACCCTCTATGATTTTGAAATTTATTATATTATACCAAATTACTCCAAAAGACTATTCAACACATTCTGGTCCTTCTATTCTCACAAAAACACCATTCCCAAGTTCATTATGGAGGTTCTCAAGTAGACGACACTCAAGAGATAAAACCCTCCCTCGTTCTCTTTTAATTTCCTTTGTTGTCTTATCCTTACCTAACCTACCATATCTAAAGGTACATGATGACTCCATTATCATATATATACAACAATTTTATTATATTAATGGGATATCCATATTAAAATCCCTTCTATTCTTCTTTTATTCTAAAAATTAAAACATCATCCGTGAGGTGTTGATTCACTGCCTTTGTGGATGATGAGTTTTCATTTTCCATTACTGCCATGAAGGCTATATATAAAACAATTATTGTGGTTAAAAAATATTGAAAAATGTATATTATATATTTTTTCATGTTCTAAAACTAATATAAATATATATAATATTAAATAATAAGACAAAACTAATACATGATGATAAAAAATTAACCAAAATAAACTAACATTCACCATTAACGTTTTATCAAATGAATCATTCTCATATATGAAAATAAAATGATATATTAGATCATTTAAAATTATATAGGTTCATCAATATCATATAATTCAACTTCTATAGTGTTTATTCCATTTGAAAAAACTTTTATAATTCCGATCTAGGGAACCGATCAAAAAATCATGACACAAACACTCCCAAAATAAGGAAATTAAACATTATTAGTTAATAAAATGGGAATAAATAAAACTAATAAAATTATAATAAATTAATTACATATAGAATAGGTTACTAATTAATTAATTAGTGGATTTAATTTTATTATCTAGGACATTTAGTAAAATTTCAGAATAGTTTCAGACATAAGGTAAGGGATTTTATCCGATCCTTCATTTTTTAATTCTGGTTACACTTTATCTCTATTTACCCCAATTTATTTAATAATAATTATTATATAATACTATTGAATTTTGGGTGTATGTTCCAACCATATTAACATAGCTCAATTCTTCCTTTTTTGATTGGGAAACACATGTTTTATAAGGTTCACTTCTCAATTACTCCTCATAAGAAAACTCGATTAAAGGGAACTTCCCCCGAGATGTTCTGTTGGAACAGGGTTTAAAAATGATTCCTTTATAAGAATTTGTCCTCCAAGTGATATAGTCTTGGAATTTTTCCTTGACTCATGTTTATGTCAGGTGGTATGTTTCTTCCATGTTCTAATGTTTCCATGATTACATGATCCCATGATCTATTTGTTATGCTTCCATATGTTTATCTATGTTCAAATCCTTTTAATTTCATCATGTTATGACTTATAACCCATGTTCTGTGCTTTATTACTATATTTATTCCTTTGTTGGGATTTTTAGATCATAACTTTGTTCATGTATTCCCAAGGTGATCCTATGCAGTTGTAATATCTCAAAGAAAGGTAGGAGATCATTTTAGAGTTTAAATAAAATTTGTTTTTATTTTGGTTTCATGTTTTATAATTATTTATCTAGTATTATAAAGACATATATATTATGATCCTTATTTTTTATTTGATGTAAAATTATTCTTAAAATCATTTTATAGAAATTGCAAAGGGATAGAGTCATTATAGCGTAGGTCGCTCATATTTCTATTTTTGTGAAATTGTACATCCCCCCCTAAATTTCTAATTCCATATTTTCCCATCCATTATAAATATCATGATACCCTAGTTAAACCCCCTTATTTTCACCTCTACTATTTCTAATATTCTCCATTCTTGGAAATTACATGTGCCACCTTTAATAATTGGGACTGAAACTCCAAGGTAGGGACTCCACTTCCATCTCTTATTTGTTTCCCCACATTTTCTTCCTTTCACTTGTCGTGTTTTGATTCATCTGAACCTTATGGGTTTCATATTAACATGATTATTGTGGATTTATTATTTCTAAGGTATTTGATCCCCTCTTGGGGTCTTTTTTTGCATGTATTCAAATATTTTTACCATTCACCATTGATTTTTGGCAGGTTTTACCAATCTATAACTTTTAATTCTTAAACAATTGATTACTTGGGTTATAATATTTTGTTTTAATTCCTAATTTATTGTATTTTGTTAGTTTATTGAAATTATAAGATGAAAAAAATGGTTTATATTGGTTTCTATAGAAAGATAAGTGTTTTACGTATTTTTATGGTTAGTTCAAATTTTATTTTTCTTCACCTCACACACCAACTCGTTGAAATATATTCTGAATGAACTTTAAAATTATTTTCAAATTTATAAATATTTGTTCTGATTTTAAAGTAATTTCATAATGTTTTTAATTTGATTTTTAATTAATACATGAAATTAAATTTATTATAACAAGGTTTCAATAATTTATTTAAATAAAATAGGAGGTTTCCAAATGGATTCATCCCATTGGGTTGGGGCATAAAGTAAAGGGTTGTGTTTTGAACCATTTAAGGTTAATAATTAAGGTGGGTTGATTATTTATATACAATTTTAAATGGTTCTCAATGAAAGAAGGTTTCTATTTATATGGATTTAATTTTTTTTGGAAATGGTTTGTTTTAGAGGAAATTTTAAATGATATTTCAAATGGTTTGAAAATGTGGATAAAATGTCATAGTATTTTGAGCTTTATATTTTAATGATCTATTCTCAACTTTGAATGATTTTAAAATTATTTGGTGAGTTTAAGATCCCCCTCCACCCCAAGTTACTTATTTTTATTTTCCATTTATGGTTCATGATTCTCAGTCCCTTTGGGAATTCACTTTATATATGTGATGTTTTTGTGACATAAAAAGGGGAGACCCTATGTGTGGGTGTAAAAAGTGATTTGTGATCTATTACTAAAACGGTTTTTAATTTTTTTATGTTATTTGTGATTGAAAAAATTCATTTATTGTATATCATGGTAATGTTAGATGACTATGTAGTGGTATGGATAAGTGAAATCCCTAGTTTATATGGTTTTTTACTATAGATTGTATCTTCCAGACTGAATGATCTAGAAAATTTTATTTTTTCCCACTAGACCAAGTGAGATAGTGGAATTCATTATGGCCCGTGGTAGCGTAGTGCTTTTATGATATTTATCTATGGATATTCTTATGTTAATTTTAGAGATGAAATAGGTTTAGTAGTTTTATCCTAGGAGTTTTTTCTATAACACCCTACATATTTAAGAATTTATTTTGTTCTAAAAAATTAAATTTCTTCGATAGTTTGCGTTACACAAAACATCAAGTTTTAACAAACCATGAGAAATTATTAAAATTATTATTTAAACATGTCCATTATTATCTAGCTAATAAATTTGGATGAATAAATATGAATAAACTTAGTTTAAATATTTCTGATAATGTTTATATATAATGAAATAATATTGATAAATGGCACTTAATTTTTTGTAAATTATTTATTTTTTTTGAAAATACTATTTTCTCCAAAAAAGTTTTTCATTTATTTTTGTGAACAATAATAAATTTATGTTTTCAAAGTTTTAAAGAATTTATTTTTATAAAATATAATTCATTTTTAAGATCATAATCTCCAAATTATCTTAGTATGACTTGTTGGGATTTTTTCTAAAAAAGTACATTTACGATGAATAGTGAAAATACCAGTATTATTAAAAACTATCTTTTCATTTAAATAATTTATAATGTTTATTTTTATTTTTAAAATGGGTTTAAAAGTAAAATTAGTTAATTATATATAAATTTATACAATTGAGGCAATTTTAATTATTTTAATGTTAAATTTTGATAGAAAAACCATTAATTTTTTTAAACATTTTCTCTTTGAAAAACAACTTTTTCATTGAGTTTTTAGGTTTTATTTTAAATTAAAATTTAACACTTTTAACAATAAAATTTGAAAAAATGGCTTCCATATTTAAAATCATCATATTATATATAATATAATCATTTGAAATTAATTTTTAACCATAATAAATAGTAAAAATATGAAAAATTATTTATCGTGGTAAAGGTAAAAATGTGTTTGTTGGGGGGGGGGGGTTAAACAAAAAGGATAAGGGTTAAAAATGAAATAAAAACTATAAAAACCCCATTTTATGGAATTATTATGACCTCATATATAATATTATTGAAAATGGTCCACATTGGAGCCCTGTGTAATATGAAAAACATGGACACACCTTTTTCTTTCCAAAAACATACAAGTGTGCCACTCACCTCACTTATAAAAGGAAACCTCTTCTACACTCATATTAACTATTCCGAAACCATTTGGATTATAAAATAACTTCCTTTATTCCCTAATCACATCATAGAACCATTATTTTGGTCTTAAATCCAACCTAGTAATCCTTTTGTTTCCAACCAAAAGAAGTTGTCTGAAGAAGAGGTAAAACCTCTAACTGAGTGTTTTATTTTTCTTCTCCCTCTAGATAATTAAATTATTATTTAACCATTATTATATAATAAATTTATTATATTCCAAATAATAATATTTTATTAGGTTATGGTAGTGACCTACAACCATATCCTCCTCCATTAAACGGGATACAAAATCAACATTCATGTGTACGATGGACTATCGCCTCACAATCCAATGTTAATAATTTCCCTAAACCACCTCTAAAAGTGGTATATAATGATGGATTAAATGTTTATATATCATATATATATTATTATTATACTTCTAAAATTATTATATCACACATAAATTCATACTTTCCCTTTTCGGGGAATACGATAACGTCGCACATGTGTATGGAAAACTACCACCTTGTGAATCAATGTGATTCATTCATGCTTTACATTTAAGGTAATAAGGATGCTGTTAATGAACATATGTTATATTTATGATATAAAAATTATTAAATATTTCTAATATATTATTTATCTTTATTTCTTTCAATATTTTGAGAAAATGGAAACAATTTTCTTTCGTACATACAATCTATCATCTCCATGAATATTGTATTTCATTTTCTAGGTCTAAAAATTATGGATTAATCTTAAAATATATAAAATAAATATATATGATATTTATATAATCATTAAAATTATTGAGATTATGTAACCATGATCAAATTAATAGAAAAAATAACAAATCAAAGAATACACAAAAACAAATCAGTTGTTGCCCTAAATATGAATTTAACAAGTAATTGTCAATAAAAGGGTAATAAAATTTCATCAGTAAACCATATATTAAATTATATATTTAATTATGGTTCTTTAATATATTTATAATAAAACTATATTTATTATAATATATTTTTTAACATGTACGTAGGAAGTGGAGACTTAAGGTAAGGGATTGTTGTCTCACTTTTTACTTCTATGAGACACATTCCCTATTCACAACCTATTTATTTTATGTCGTGTATATAATTACAAAGAATTAATTTTATTTTTATTATTATTAGAAATTATTTCATTTAAATATCTATTTTATTATCTTTCATTCATGGGGTTTATGATTCAAAAGTCACCAAACCCGTAAGGGTTTTTTATATCAATTTTCCTTTAATGAGACATATGTTATTTTATAAACCTATATTTTTATGAGGTATATATATAGACAATTTAACATATAAAATCATGAATCTATTTATTCTCATGATATATTATGTTTTATTTAATTTTATTCCTTCATATGTCTTAAAATTTTATGTTACCAAAAGTGGTAATGGTTTTATGTTACAATATCAGCATTTATAATGATTGTTTATGATTATGTTTGTGAGGATCAAATCCTATAATAAATCTCTAAAAAAACTCCATGTTTTCTTATTATCATCTGGTTATTTTTTTAAAATACATGTTTCCCCTCTATTTTTGTCTCTTTCTGTGTTAAATATTTCAAAAGATAGTTTTTATGAAAAGTTATCTTTATTTATATCTTCGACCAAAAGACCATTTTATTCACAAACAATGTTGTCTAAAATTATTTTAAAAAAATGTTTCTTTAAATTTTCAAAATGGTCTATTAAATGTATTTTTACCCATGTTTTACTTTTTTCAAAATGATTTACAAGGAATCTTCACATCATTTTCCAAAGAATAATCATTTGACTTTTACTAAAAATATTAAAGGAATATTTATTTTAACGTGTATGAAATAAATATAATAATCCACCATGATGAAAAATAATTACATTGACGATTCCTTTATAATATTCCAAGGTTATTTTCAAAAAAAATTATTTTGAAAGTGTTTCATTTTTTAAATTTTTTTTTATAGTGTAAAGGATACTTTACTCCTGAAATGTTTTAAATGATCTCTCAAGATTATTTTTAATCTAAGATGACAACTGTTGATATTGCCTATAACTTAATCGGTATATGAACAAAGGATACCATTCTTAAAAATTATTTGAATGGTTTATTTTTTTGATGACATTATGTTTATAAAACATGTTTCTCTACCATAGGTTATACCTTGGTGAAATTATTATGAAAGTCACTTCTTTTCATAGGCTATACTATTATAAAATTATGAAATTATTGTGAAACATCTATCCTTTAAAAATATTATGATATGATTAAATATCTATGAAACCCATTTCATTTCATGGGTTATGATATGATTAATTTTTAATGATATTATGGCACAGATTCATAACATTTTTATAATGTGACATATGGGACTTATATCAACCTATAATGCATTGGGTATGGATTTGTATCTGAAGAGATAGATAAAATTGGAATGAGGAATGGACATGGTTTAGTAAGGTAATTTTACCATTATGATGGTCTTTAGAGTTAACCTTGACTACTATAATGGTTTTGGTAATGAACCCATGATAGCCTTGGTAGTGAGCATTGAATACTATGAAAAATGATTTTCTATAATTACAAGTATGCTACAATTTTAAGACTTATGAAAATGTTATACTCTAATTGTTCATGTTCTTTGATATGCTTATGATTCATGTCTTATATACAATCAATCTTTATTCAATGACTCAATATTATGATCTTTGATATGTAGGGTAGGGTTTTAAAAAGTTATGCTCATTTTCTCATTCCCTTATGCTCGTGTTATTCATAGATATCTCCCTATTTTACCCTTAATGTGTATTTTAGATAACCTTTTATTATATTTCATCTCCCTAGGTAATGAGGAAATGTGTTATGTATGATACTTATAAGAAGGGTGATTGTTATAAAGAACTTAATGGGAGGTGATATAGCTCACATAAAAACTAGTTACTTTTGTTTCCATATTTCCAAAGGAATATAACATTATGATCCTTAGGTGTCTGTTTGTGTAATATAATGAATAATCATCTAAAAGATGTAATATCTATTTATGAAAATACCAGGTCACTATAGTCAGTGTTATAGGATATGTTTAGTTAATCTTTGGAAACTAGGTTGAGAAACATTTAGTGAGATTCCAAAAAACATATTTTAGGATAAGTCTAAGGATGAGTAAAAGTATAGGGATATGTCATTTAATTTTAGATAAGGATTGTTCGAATGGTTTTCAAGAAATTTAATCCATTTTTGGATACTACAAGTAGACATGAATTTGGTACAAAATTACCTAGGTGTAATAACTCAAAAAAGGGTGCATTGAGAGGGACTCGATCATCACTTAGTGCACAACAACATTCCTTGTTATACACCTAGTTTAACACTCACAAGGGATATTCATTGGAAACTAAAAAATTAGTTACGGAAAATTGTGAAAGATTTAAATAGATGATGATTATGAATGACCTAGGATAAACCTAATGTGTCATAGATTAAATTTTTTTCATGCTTTATACATCCTATAAGTAATTTTTAATGATTTTGTGGTTCTCCACTATTATTATTATTGTTTAGACTATGATTTTTGGTTTTTTTCAATGGTTGGAACATAAAGACACCATGTTAATACTAATTGAAATAGAAAAAAATTACTTTCCTCATAATAAGAAAAATGTTATTAGAGATGGAATAAAAAATCTCATTGCAATGTTCACAAAAATTTCTCAAGACATGAATCCTTTTGAACCTATAAACGAGAAAATGGGGGAACAATGTTTTGTTGGGACCTTCATGATATAATGTCCACATTCCTTTAATGGATCCACTAATATACTAGTTATTTAAAGATATATCAGTTCCACAAAAAAGATATTATCCATTCTCTAGTGTTAAAAACATGATTTTTTTGGATATCTATCGTTTGGAAGGAAAATCATATCAATGGTGGAATCTCATCAATATTACAAAGTAATGTGATATAATTAACATTATGGATTTCGATGAGTTTAAGAAAGTATTTTTCAATTAGTAATTTCCTCATATTCTTTATTTGAAGTTGGAGAATGAGTTCCTTGATCTAAATAAAAAGTATGATTAATATAACAGCACATTGGATTAAAATTTTACAATACTTATGATGTACGATTATGGTATTACAATCTTACCTAAAAGTAAGGTTGATTGATTATTCAGTGGCTTAAAACCAAGTATCTGAAGGGATTTATCAATCATAAATTTCTATATATATGAAGATATTTTTCTATGTTGTATCAAGGTGGAAATGGAGGTTATAGTTACATATCAATCTCATGGTTTTGATAAGAATAAAAAATTGAATTCAAATGAGAATCTAAAAACGATGGAGAGAATAAGATGATCTTTACTTTATTCTGAAAGTGTGGAAAAAACATGGATGAAATTTTCTTAAGGGGATGAGTAAATGTTTTAGGTGTGTAAGGGAAGGTTGTTGTGGAATTTAATGCTAAAGTGATGTTAAGAAGTTAGATAATGATACAAATATGGAGAAGGCTCTATAAAATGTACAACCCACTCACCAATGTCTCAAATGTAAGAAGTACACGCATTATGCTAACATGTTCTCAAATAAAAAGGTTAATGATGATAATCTATGCCAGCAACATATTAAGCTAATAGAGAAAGGAAAATATTATATGAACAATATTTATAACGAGGGGTACGATAACGATGTGGTGAAAGGTACACTTACCATGCACTCAAGAACTCCTAATGTCTTTTTTGAATCTAGATCTACCCATTCATTTATATATAAATAATTTTCTATGTGTGTAAAGAATCTAACCAAATGATTATATATATAATCATCTATGAAAATCCCTAATGGTAAGATGATTTGATATCAATTATATGATTCTTCTCTGGTTGAAGTTTTTGAGAATGTGCTTCCAACAAATCTTTTCATTATCCCTCTAGTTTCATTTGATGTCATATTAGGATTGAATTGGATTTCTCTACATTAAGTACACATATATTTTTGAGTAAGGGAAGTCATGTTTGAAATTACAGACTAAAAAATTATCATATATAACACCCCAATATTATATGGTACGTCTCTTCTGAAATAAATTCAATTTCTATGATAATTCACGTTACATAGAACACCAAACTTAAAAATACAATTAAATATTATTATTTAATTTTGATAGTTATCACTTATCCATTATAATGGTAGGAATTACTGAGATTAATTAAATTATAAAAATATAGTTTACACATTTCTATAAAATTAATTCATTGGTTACCATTTTATTGGATATAAAAATGAAAACCAATTGAACATAAAGGTTGTGTTTTTATATAAAACTATTTTTATGTATAAATTTAAATTTTTTCTTAATAAATTAAATTAATAACTATTATTGAAATATATTAATGAAATTTATATGTTATATATTCATTAAAATGTTTTTAAATTTATCCAATATGTTTTAGAGGCTTAAGATAAGAATAATTCCAATTTTAATCCTAAAAAGATATATATTTCTAACGACAGTTTTCCACCTTTTAACTGCACACCTATTTTAAATATAAATGTTGAAAATTTTATAAGTTTTATATGAAAAAATAAATATCATTCTTTAAATCATGATATCAAAATTATCTTAGGGTGAATTTTTGGTATTTTTATGATAAGTTTAATTTTTGATGAATAGTGAAAAATACTGCAATTTATTTGAAAACTAATTTTCATCTAATTTATCTTTATATTTAAATTATATTTTTAATTTGTTTTAATGTTCAATTTGATATATTTTAAATATATCAATAAAATTTAGTTCATTGGAATCAATTTCATATTTATATTAGATATACAAACTTTTCAATCTTTTGAACTTCCCACTTTAAATCCCCGCTATTTCGTTTTGTTTGCAAAATTAATTTTAAATCTAAAATTTTAAATTATTTTAATTAAATATGGTAAATTGGATCCCCTATTTGGAATAATATGGTCCAAATTATATTTTATGTATATTTTTATTTCTATAAATAAGAAACTTATCATGGTAAAAAAATTATTTACCGTGGTGTAAATAAAAAATTAAACAAGTTAAGTTAAAAGGGTAAAGGCTTAAAACACCAAAAAAAATACAAAAATAATGGGTATTTAAGGTATTTATAGACCCTAAAATTACTAAAAAATATTATTTTTTAGACAAATTCATGGAAATAAATTCAATCTAAATGTGGTTGTAATTAAATATAAAATAATCTTTATTTTGATCATGTAAACCCACCTCTCATCAAGTATAAATACCACCACTCACCGCCCCATTTAAACCAAAAATAATTAAAGATAATAAAATGTCTAAAAAATATCCTATTCACTATCTCCATATACATGTTCTCTTTTTCTCACAAAAAGACCAAATCCAAGGTCCTTAAGGGTCTCTTAAAGTGATGATATTTAAGAAATGATTTTCTTAAAACACCTCTCTTAATTTATTTTATTCTTATATTTTCTCCCCACCTACTTAATTAATCATGAAATAATAATTATAGAATCATTTAAATACTTAAATTTTATTTTTATAGTGAAATATTTTCTTTCCAACCCGTTTATTACCTCTTCTTATTCAATGAATCAAAACTATTGTTCAAGTTGTGCCTATTTATCTCTTCTATGAATAATGTTTTTGTTCATTTTTAATTACCTAGTTCATTGCTGGTAATTAAAATGTTATTTCTATTAAATAATATTTAGATAATTATATTATATTCTATTTAATGTTATGGAACTAATATATACTCATAATAGTAAATAAAACCAAACTAGTTCATGGTTTTTGGAAAACCCACTAAAATAAACAAAACATTATCATTAACACTTTATCAAATGAATATTACTTATGTGAGAAATAAAAATGATAAATTGAAATATTTAATCTTATTTAATTTAATTAATACCATTTCATTTAACTTCTAATGTTTTATTTCCATTTGACCCTAAAATCCATAATTACACAAAAATGAGACGACCATGAAACCATGAAATGAACGAACCTAAAACCATGAAAATAATGAAATATTATTAATGAATGGGTGATAATATGTTATATAATAATCACATAATGTATTATAAATATTTATATTGTTCTTTAATTAGTTAATAACATTCATTAAACCATTATAAAGGTGGTTAAAAAACGCACCACTAAGGGGATGTGTGAGGTAATTGTTTTCTCATCTTACTTTTACTTCTTTGAGATTTATATCTTACTAAAAAAATATTTTTTTGATGTATATAATGAACTTTGATATATAATATCATTAATCTCAGTATATTCATGGTATTAAATGATTCATTTGATAATTATTTATTTTATGGGGAATACGATTTGACTTATTACAAGTAATAAGATATTTCTTAACTCAATTTCCATTCATTGGGTTAAAATTATGATTCCTGATTATGTCACGCTAATTTTATGTGACAAATTAATCTTGGTAATATTATGTTGTATTTCCACTTGTATAATTTTGTTTTAAAGCTGATACAAATAATCAATTCATTTTATTAATGAACACTTCAGTGATCTGATAATTACAAGGGACATTATTTAAAAAACCTATTTTAAAGTTCCTTTTTTAAAAAGAATGTTATTTACATATATAAAATGAACTAAATTTAAAAATTTAAGGTTAAATTAATCATTTTAAGATTAATTTAAATGTTTACATTGTTAATTTCAAATAAAACGTTTTCTTTTATAATTTCACAACATATTAAAAATAAACAATTTTCAAAGGAGAGAAGGGTATTTTTAAACGATATTGATAATGTATTTTCATATATGTCAACATCCTTTGTTGATTATTATAATTAACTGAGGTTGATTTCTTATGATACCATATTACATTTTCTATTATATATTTATTGATTAGTTCGTACTATTTTGAAACTATTTAGCACATTACTCTTTATGGTTGGGGATTATGTTTACTTCATGGGGAAAGTTATATACATTTTTTATGATAGTTTCAATAAAAAATTATATGATGATTATTTTTCACCCCTTTTATATGATAAATTTATTGGACATATTAAGTGACTTTGGGGGCCTACTATATATACCCTTTATGTATCGGTAGGTCTCATGATACAAAATAGTTTAGGTTTTGGAAAAGGAATTACCCATTTATTAGGTTCTTGGCATGAAGTATCAATGATGATAGATTCTTGGAACAAAGCTTTGATAGTATTATATTTTCTGAATGAATCCTCGAAGGTTAGTTTCAAAGGTCCAAAATTATTAATTTCATCATTATAAGATTGTTATTGATTCGAGGTGATTATTTAATTAGTAGAATATCCAAAATTAAGTTATCTAACTTATGTGATTAATTATATGACATTATTTTATCATCTATTATTTCGACCATATTATGCACATGTTATTGATTAAATGGATTTTTTTAGATTATTTATCTTTAAATATCGATTATTCTCATTAATTAATTATTTATTACATTTTACCTAACCCTTAATGATTATTTGAGGTCACCCTTATATTTTTCCTTTCCCTAGTTATTAAGAACAGATCTTGAATTAGTTCAAGAATGAAAATTACTTTCCATTTTTATGTGTTTTTATATTCCCAATGTAATTTTAATTTCAATTATGTATATTTTTTACCAATTCTAAAATACTATTTTGTCCTTTGGGATGTGATTCATTGTATCTATGCCAATGTAATAAAGTAAGGAACCAACTCAGGGCTACTAGGGTCAGGGTCGTTACAGTTGGAATCATATGAAGTATAGTAGAAACCTTGGTATATTGGTTTATGAAAACATCGATTAAGGAATATAACCATTTGAATAAATTTTAGAATATTTATAAGTATAAGATAATATCCTATTGATTTGGTAATGAATTTGGATAACCTAGGTGAAGCCTAAAGACTCATGTATTTAGAAGAACATGTAATTATTTAGAAATTATTTTTATAATATCAGATCACTGTGATTAGAGTAGTTTTATGCTTACACTTTACTTTTTGGTTTTATTAAGTGGTGGGAACCAGACTGAAGTAAGTTAACATTGAATTTTATAGACAATGTATGGCTATTAAACCAAATGGTGAAATTACTAGATTAAAGGATGTCATGTTTATGCCTAATCTGTTATCATGATATATGATTAAAAATAAGCACTATCACGAACTCCCAAACTCACCAAAGAAGAGAAGGATATAGTCCACTGAGAACTCATGTGGTAGAAATCATATAAGGAAATATGATTTAGTTTTATATATGTTTATAATGTGACAAGAGATACACAATTGAATTTCTTAGATAAATAAGAAGATGTTTTGTTTATAGAAAATAAGGATATAAAGAAAGTAATTTCGGAGGAAAAATGGATGGTCTAGAATAATGGTCCCCATGAGGTATTACTGATGGTTAAATGTTTTAAATGTGGAAAATAAGGGAATTATGAGAATAAATCTATATTGGGGAAGTCATGAAGACCATCAAAAAATTTATACAAGTAATGGTTATATTGCTGCTGATGATGAGACTACAAATGATAAATGAATTGAAGGAGGTATTAAGGAATTAGATGATGAAGTGTAGTTAATGGCTTAAGAATGAAATGGAATGACTAAATTTATTTTATATTTGGATTAAATAATTATTTTATCAATTATTATCAACTTATAAAAATAATAATATATATGAGGATTGTACTAAAGTACTTCTTCTTTAAGGATTTGTGAGCACATGTTAAAGGTACCGGTAACCAGGAAAGTGATTTACTACAAAGTTAATATTTTGGAAAACACATGATTAAGGGAAGATAAATCTTAATATATTATTTATGTTTAAATAATAGCGAAAAATATATTTATGGTATATTATATATGATTATGAAAGTGGTTAGTGATTTTATGGTTTATATTATCTTTGTTGGGTTTACAACCTGTTTGGATTTAAGGAATATATTCAATAACTTGTGATCTTATTTTTGGAAGAATTATTTTTTAAATTAAATCTTAAGGGTGATAAATATTTTCATATATTTGGTATGTGAAAATAAGATATACATTATGTAAAAAATCTAATGATTTTTGAAAATTTTGCAACCTTCCTTCTAAAATTTTGGTCTTTGAATTTGGACTGACATATTTTGGAATAGTCTTATGATTTACTAAATATAGAATGTATTAAATTCAACTTTGGGTGTTATTGATTAAATTTAAAGTATGATTTATCATATTGAATAAAATATGCTAACCATTTTTTATTTTGGTAGATATTTAAAGGGAAAAAATGGCTTATATATCTTTTGATAAAGTGTTTAATTTATATAAATTCATCTTGAATATCCATATCTTAGTCTATGAAATGATGTGCAGATAAACTGAAGCACAACTAAAGAGTGATTTTTCACTTATGAGATTAAATCAAGTTAGTATATATTCTCAAATAATTTTGAAATAAAATATTATAATATAACCACCATTTTTTTATGATATCAATGACCTTTTTTAAACCAATTTGGTCTATGGTTTTGTGGTCATTAACCATCTAATGGACATGTCCTCTATCATTATCCATAAGAACTTGATTTTTTGATTTCTATTAAATGTTTTTTTTTAATTTTCACTAATGTTATACTATTTGAAATCCTAATTTTTTGGTGAACTTCACATTTCCCTTTCCCTCGTATTAACAAGATGTTTTATTAACCATATTTATGATATGGGTTTTCTATAATGAAATTTTCATGTATGAACCTTTTATTTTCAAATTAAAATTTCAAATTATAAGTAAATATTTTATTAAAGGAGGGGAGAATTTAACACCCCAAGGTTTTATGGTATGTCTCTTCTTAAAAAAATTCATTTTCTGTAATAGTTTACGTTACACAAAACACTGAGCTAAAACAAATGATTAAATATTATTATTTAATTATGATAGTTGTCACCAAGCTATTGGAATGGATTGAATTAATGAAATTAATTAAATTATAAAAATATAGGTTAAATATGTTTATAAAATGAATAAATTGGTTACCAATTAATTATAAATAAAAATTTAAACCAATTGAATATAATGGATGTGTTTTTATAAAAAACTATTTTAATGCCGAAAATGAAATTTTATCTTAATAAATTAAATTAATAAATATTAGTGAAATATATTAATGAAATTTATATGTTATATATTAATTTAAATATTCTTAAATCCATCCAATATGTTTTATATGCTTAAGATATGAACAAATCCATTTTTAAACAAAAAAAGCTATATATTTTTAAAGGCAGTTTTACTATCTTTTGATGGATCTCCTATATTAAATATAAGTTTTTATAATTTAATAATTTTTAAATTAAAAAATACACATCATTTTTTAAATAAGCTCATAAAAATTATCTAATTGTTTTTTTGGTATTTTTCTGATAAGTTTCATTTTTTGATGAATAGTGAAAATGCTGCATTTTATTTGAAAACTGTGTTTTCATCTAATTTATTTATATTGTTATATTATATTTTAATTTTTTTTAAAGTTTAATTAGAACAATTTTACGTTTATTATTCCAATTTAGGTCATTGGAATCATTTTTACAATGAACCTAGTTATAAAAAAATTCTATCTTTTAAACTTTTCACTTTAAAACCTGCTCTTTCTTTGTATATATAGAATTAATTTTAAATAACATTTTGGAAATTATGTGAATTTAATTTGGTAAAATGGACCCAATGTTTAAAATAATAAGGTAAAAATGATATTTGAAGGTAATTTTTATTTTTACATATAAAAAATTTACCATGGTATAAAAATTAGTTACCGTGGTATAGGTAAAAAAATAAATGGGTTAAAGTTAAAAGAGTATAGGATTAAAATACCTATAAAATACAACATTTAATGTTTTTTTGTGGTATTTATCAACCATAAAAAGCATCAAATATATTATTTTCTAGAAAAAGTCATGGAAATTAATTCCACATCAATGTGGTTGGCTATAAATATAAAATAATCATTATTTTAGTCACTTAAAAACCCACCTCTACTCAAGTATAACTACCACCCTCACCATCCCATTTCAACGAAAAATAATTTCAAACTCCTAAAATATCTAAAACAACCTCTCTTAATCATTCTCCACACATCCATTTGATTCTGATATCACAAAAGACTAACTCCAAGGTGCTCAAGGGTCTCTCAAGGAGGTGATAATCAAGAGGTAATTTTCTCAAAACACTTCTCTTAGTTTCTTTTCTATATCTATTTTATCCTCACATTATTCATACATCATGAAATAATAATTACAGAATCATTTAAATACTTTAATTTTATGTTTATAATAAAATATCATATATACATCCATTTTATTACCTCTTATTATTCAATCAAACAAAACCATTGTTCACGTTATGTCGGTTAATATCCTCTATGAATAATGTTTTTGGTAATTTTTCTTAGCCTCACTCATGGATGGTCATAAAACTATTAATATTGTTAAATAATATTAAAATAAGTATATTATATCATATTTAATGTTTTTTAATTAATATATTCTCTTAATTTTAAATAAAACGAAACAATTTGTAGTGTTCAAAAAAACCACCAAAATAAACTAAACATTTATGATTAACACTTTATCAAATTAATCATCCTCTTATGTGAAATGAAAATGATAAATGGAACTATTTAAACTTATATAAGTTAATTAAAACCATTTATTTTCACTTTTATAGTTTTATTTTCATTTTACAATATAATCTATAATTATACACAAATGAATTGATCATGAAACCATGAAACGAATAAACCTGAAACCATGAAAATAATGAAATATTATTAATGAATGGGTAATAAGATGTTACAAAATCATCACATAAAGTATTATAAATATTAAAATATTTATTTAATGAGTTAATAAAATTCCATAAACTATTATACATTATTTTAAAGTCTGCACCAGTAAATGAAAGTGTAATTTAAAGGTTTTATCATATCAATTTTACTTTTTTGAGATATATGTATTATTCACAACCTATTTCTTTTGTGTGGTAATTATACTGACCTTTGATATATCATATCATTAATCTCAGTATCTTCATGTTATTTAATTGTTCATTTTATAATTATTAACTTTAATGGCCATATGATTCGACTAATTACAAGTAATGAGGGATTTATTAACTCAATTTCCTTTTGTTGGGTTAAACTTATACTTCTTGATTATTTCATGATAATATAATGTGAGAAATTAATTATGGTTTTATTATATTTTAATAAATTTTTTATGTGGATTTATTTTGAATACACATAATCTATTTATTTTATTAATGTTAACTGCAATTATATGATATTTGTAAGGGATATTATTTTAAAAATCATATTTTAAAGTTCCTTTTCAAAAATATTTTTTTTGCATAGAATGCATGGACATGATTTCTTTATTTCATGTCACCTTTATGTTTTGAATATTTATTACAAGTTTAAATTGTTATTTTCAAAGAAAATTTTTTCTTTTACAATTTCACATCGTTTTAAAAATAAATGATTTTAAAATGGAAACAATGATTTTTTCCATAATCTTAATAAAGTATTTCCATCTATGTCAACATCCTTTGATTAATCACGTGATTCATTGAGTTTGATATCTTATAATACCAAATACCATATTTTATTAAATGGTTTTTGATTATTTTGTACTATTTTGATAAAATTCACCATATTACTCTGGATGGTTTGTGATTATGTTTACTTGACACGGAGAGTTATTTACATTTTGTATTCCAATTTCAATACAAATGTATATGTGGATTATGTTTCACCCCTTTCATATGAGGCATGTATTATACATAGTATGTGATGGGTGGAGCCCTTTATATATCCTTGGTGCATCAGTAGGGGTCATGGGAAAAACTAGATTGGGTTTTGGCCAAGGACTTACCCATTTATGAGGTTCTTTGCACAAAGCCTTGATGATAACAGATTATTAAAATGAATATATGTTAGTATTACATTCTTGGGATGGATCCTAGTTGGTATGTTTCATATGTCCCAAATTATGAATTCTATTATTATGAGATTAGTTATTGATTTTGATGTGATTATTATATTTGTAGAATATATATGGTTAATTTCACTAGATAATGTGATAATTTATATAGAATTATTTTATCATCATTTAATCTATATCTATTATGCACATGTTATTGATTAAATGGGATGAGTTTCAGATATTTATCTTACCATATTGATTATTTTCATTGATTAGTTATTCATTCCACTGTACTTAACCCTTATTAAGAGTTTGAGCTCATTCTTATTTTGTTTCATTTACCTAGGTTATGAAGAAGGAGTATTGAATGAGTTGAAGATAGAAAAATAATTTCATTTTTTATGGTTTATTTTCTATTAACATTTTAATTTTAATTTAGATTTTGTATATAGTTTACCAATACTACTAAACTATTTGGTCCTTTGGGATATGATTCCTTGTATCTATTCCAATGTAATAAAGTAAGGAACTGGCTCCAAGCTACAAGGGTTGGGGTTTTTACATCATCTATCATGTGATGATAAATTTGAAAACTAAATAGAAATCACATCCAATGTATGAATTTTTATTCCAATTAAATATTGGAAATTATCTTAGATGGTTAGGGAGAAACTCAACATCAATCATATGTCTAATTTTTGGGAGTTTTTTTGATTTATTTATATCATAATTTCTTAGGAATCCACTAAAATATGATGTTGAGTTCATAATATAACTCATACATAGTTCTACAGAAGTTTCAATAATCCCTATAGAAGTAACCTTATTTCGTTCTAGGAATTGAAAATGAAATATAGGAGAAAATTTATAAGGGATTCATTTAGCAATGTTTGTCATCTTGGGGTTCATCTGTTCTTTTTGTTAAAAATAAATATATATTGATGGGGCTATGTAGTTATTATCGAGAGTTGAAAAAGATGTTGATCAAGAAAAAGTATCCTATATCCTATATTGATAACTTATTTGATCAACTATACAGGTATCAATGCTTTTTCAAGATTTACCTTCATTCCGGATTCATCAATTGAGGGTCAAGGAGGAGGATATACCCAAGACAACATTCCATACATGGTATGAACATTATGAATATATAATGATTCCATTCCATTTTAATAATTCCTCCACTATCTTTATTGATGTAATGAATAAAGTCTTTAGAGATTACCTTTATTTATTTTTGGTAGTCTTTAAAGAAGTATTCTTATATATTCATAGAGAAAGGAAGAGGACGAATATCACTTTTTAATTATATTGAAGACCCCAAGGAAGTTTAAACTATTTGAAAATTTTAAAAAATGTGAATTATTTCTGTAATTGGTTTCATTTTTGGGTCATATAATTTTAATATAGTGCATATATTTGGATTCATCAAAGATAGAGGCTATTGATCACTGGACCAGACCAACTACAGTGACTGAGATCCAATGTTTTCATGGATTATATGGATATTATTGATGATTTTTAGAAAATTTCTCCCAACTATCTGACTCGCTCACCAAGTTAAATCGAAAGGGAGAAAATTTCCTCTATAGAGATGAATGTGAGGAAACAATCAAGGCACTATAGAGAAGATTAATCAGCACACTTTATGCTTATATTTCCTTATAGTGGAGAAGGGTTTATAGTATAAAATGATGCGTCAAAGAAGGTATTGTGATGTGTTTTTATTTATAATGAATTTTTTATAGATTATTCCTCTTGATAATTAAATTTTCATGAGGAAAATCACCCCACTCATGATTTGGAGTTAGTTATTGAATTTTTTAGATTAAAGATATGGAGGAGTTTTCTTTATGGGGAAATAATATATATATATATAATGATCACAAAAGTTTAATGTATATATTCAAAGAGAAGGATTTGAATATGCATTATAGAAGATGGTTATATCTGATTTAAGAATATAAATGCTCAACAAATCACTACCTTGGGAAGGAGGACAAGGTGGATGATGGCTCAAGTGAGAAAGATCATGATGGATTATACATGACGAGGATTAGAAAAGATCGAATATTTTTTTCATAAACAATGATAGATATAGAAATCATGAAGGAAGGGGATTAATTTTATCTTTCTCAATTGAATGTTAAACTATCTATCAAAGTAATGATTAAATAGGAATAGAAGAAACATATAGAGTTGAAAAAGTTTTTGAAAAGTTCTTGAGTTTATCCTTGGTAATGATTTAATGATAAGGGTTAGTGACCATGTATGTGTTTCATCCATAATATATTTGAAGAATGATTTCTTAGAGAAAGATCATAGTTATTAATTATCTATTCATCTTATAAGTAAGAAGATGTATAGATATTTGAAAGATTATTTATATTAGGATTGTGTGAAGATGGATTTCATAGATTTTCTATCTCAATGCTTGGTATGTCATAAAGTTAAGAATGAGAGACAAAACTTTAAGTATATTTTACATCCATGACCTATATTAGAGTGTAAATGGGAAACAATAATCACAGATTTTTTCATTGGACTCCCTAAAATGCCTATGGGGAATAATTCTATATGGGTTGTAGTTGATCAACATACAAAGTCAGAACACTTCATCACTATCAGAGAAAACTTTTCTCTTGATGATATTTCTAGAAAATACATTAAGGAAGTGGTAAGATTACATGGAGTACCACATTCAATTGTATCTAATTGAGATATGAGGTTTACATTGAAGTTATGAAAAGTCTCCAATAGGATCTGGATATGGAGATATGTTTTAGAACTACAAATCGTTATCATATAGATGGTCAGAATGTGAGAATAATTCAAACCATATATGATATGTTTAGATCTTAGCGAATAGATTTTATAGGTGGTTAATATCAACACCTTCCTTTAGTTGAGTTTTTGTACAACAACAACTTTCACTCGATCATTCAAATGGGTCCTTATGAAGCCTTTTTTGGAAAGAAGTGTAGACCTCCGACATGATGGAATGAATTTGGAGAAGGAAAGATATTGAGAATTGAGATACCTGAAGAAATGATAGATAAGGTCATATCCATTTAGAAAATAATTAATATAGATTAGGGTCAGAAGATGAATTATGTTGACAATCACCAACATGATCTAGAATTTGAATTTGGTGACAAGGTGTTTCTATGAATTTATCAATGGAAAAAGGTAATGAGATTTGGAAATAAGGTAAAACCAAGCCCTTAGTATATTGGTTTATTTAAAATTATTAATCACATCAGGATGGTAGTCTATCAGTCAGTGATTCTGCTAAACCTCTCTTAAGTTCATGATGTGTTCCACGTATCTCTCCTGAGGAAGTACACACCTGATCCTTCACTTGTAATGAACTCAAACTTTGTACTACTATACAAGGATATTTATTATAAGGAATAGCTAGTAGAGATTCTGGATCATACATGGAATCTTATATGAAAAAATACTACTCACCATGTCAATGTTTTATGGCGAAACCACCAGTTTGAGGAAGCTCTGTGGGAACCTGAGGATATAATGAGATATAAGTATCCTCTTTATTTTGCACCAAAGTTATTGAATTTAAAGGGATAACATTATTTTAATGAGGTTATTATATAACACCATGAGTTTTTATAAATTTATTTTTTTCGAATCAATTAAATTCCTCTGATATCTTTTGTTACACGCAACAATGAGTTTTAATGAACCATGAAAAATTGCTAATATTAATATTTAAACATGAGCATTGTTAACTATCTATTAAAATTGGTTTAATGAATAGGAATAAAAAAAATTTAAATATTAAGTACAATGGTTTTATATAAACAAAACATATTCATAAAAAAGTACCCAGTTTTTGGTAAATTCTATATATCTTTCAAAAATATTATTTTCTCAAAAAATGTTTTTTATTTTTTTTGTGAAGAAAATAAAAAAATTAAATATTTAGAAATTTTAAAAGTAATTTTATAAAATAAAATTAATTTTTTAAATCATCATATAAAAATTATCTTAGGGTAATTTTTTTATTTTTATGAAAAAATTAATTTTTCGATGAATAGTAAAAATAATTATTTTTATTGAAATATACCTTTTCGTTTAAATAATTTATAAGTTTTTTTGTTTTAAAATGGGTTTTAAAGTAAATTTAGTTCAATTATATTTTAATTAATCCAATTTAGGTGATTTTTATAATTTTCATATTAAATTTTTATTAAAAATGTTCGAAAGTTTTGAGCATTTTCTCCTTGGAAAACCGCTCTCTCGCCGAGTCTATGGGATTAATTTTAAATAATAATTTTACACTAATGTTATTTTTTTAAATAGATTATATATAAATAATAATAATAATTTATATTATATAATAAGGTGAAATAAATTTTTTACCAGAATGAAAAGTGAAAATAATAAAAATTATTTATAGTTGTTAAGGTAAAAATGGGTTTACCATAGGTTAAAATAAAAAGATAAGGGTTATAAATGATCCAAAACATTTCCAAAACAAATTTTATAGAGTTATTTAGACCTTATATCTTATAATCTAAAAAATTGTTCATTTTGAATCCTTTTGGAATGTGAAAAATGTGGGTAAATTTTTTTTAAAAAAAACGTACAAGTGTGTCACTCACCTCACTTATAAAAGGCTGACCCTTCTCCTCTCCTCTTCACACATCCATAACACTATGGTTATTCCAATACCTAACAAAATCACTTCCTTACATCTATATTCCCATCATATAAGATATATTTTGGACATAAAATAACCTAATATTCCTTTTGCTGCAAACTAAAAGAAGTTGTCTGAAGAAAAGGTAACACCCCTAAAAAATCATTTTATTGTATTTCTAATCCAATTAATTAAATTATAATTAAACCATGATTATATAATAAAATAATTATATTACATATAATAATTTTTTTTGTTAAGGTAATAATCTAAAACCTTATCAAATTCCGTGAAATGGGATACAAAATCATCATTCGTGTGTACGACAGGCTACAACCTCAGAACCCGATTTTATTCATTTTCCATAAACACATCTCATGGATGGATATAATGATGGATTAAATGTTTAAATATGATATTTATTATATTTTTATACTTTTTTAATTATAATTTCCATTATATTTTTATGATTCCCAATTTTTAGGAATATGATAACGTCGCTCTTGTATATGACGAACTACCGCCTCACAAAGGGATGTGATTCGTTTTTGCTTTACATGGAAGGTAATAAGGATGAGTTTAATAAAAATATGTGTTTTATATGAAATAAAAATAATTATTTAATGGTAATATATTATTTACCTTCCATTATTTTAATCCTTTTAGAACATTTAAATAGCGTTCATGCATACATACGACCTACCGTCTCCATGAAAAATGTTTTTTTTATCTCTAACTATTATTGATAAATATAAAACAATATACATTGAATATATTTGATATTTATATCATTTTAAAAATTATATATTTTAATTAACCATGATAAAATTATGTGGAACAAAAAAATAAAAAATCTAAACATACATGAAAAACAAATAAGTTATTTCCCGAAATGTGACATTAACATGTAATTGTTTATAAATAGGTAATTAAATGTCATAAGTAAATATTATATGTTTTTATAAATATAATTATGATTCATTAATACATTTATAATAAAATTACATTTATTATACATGAGTTTTGTGTTATTATTTGAAATTGATTCTAATACTTTAATAATATTCTTTGTTTTGATAAATTACTGTCTCATCTCATTTAATTAAATTCAAAATAGTTATTAAAAATTAATATTTTTTATATTTATATATTTATCTTTTAAACTTTTAAAATTTTCATTCCTCTAAAAATATTTTATTGATATTATTTTTCTTATGATATTTATTTTTCTATTTTTTATTAATGTTTGTTAGTTTTTTTCTTATCTAAAAAATTGGGACATCCCTATGAGTGACCTTGGATTTACCTCAACCACACTAATTGTTCCCAAGGGGTTAACTACATGGGAAAGCCATCCTTAAGAATCTAACATTGAGGAAATTTTTAGCCATGCATTTTGAATTCTTAGTGTGATTGATTCCTTGTATAAGGCCTACATAGTGCACACGATTTGCACAACGGTTGGGTCAAAATAACATACTAGGTCGAGGCTCATGTGTATGAGTAAATGGTTGTGGGTGTTGATCCCCAGCCAAGAAATCAAGTTGGGAAAAGAGAATATTTTTTGATATATCACATGTTCCCTACATTCCATTATCGACATGGGATGCATTCAGTTCTTTTACTATTCATCCTTTTAAAAACATGGAAATTTCATCAGCTGTCAGATTGGAGCCCCGAAAACCATTCTATATCTTTTTTTTATCCTATGTTTTATTTTCCCCCCATGAATATCCTATTCTAAAATTATATCTTCTTACTCCTCACCTTTATTTGTCCAGTTTTCTAGATATCTCAACCAGCCTTGTTTTCTACATTGAAACTTGACCCATCTCACACTACATGATTTGACTCGGCATACAATGCTGCTTAGAGGCTTCCTTTGGTGATTTTTACTATGATAACACATTTTTCATCCACCAGTAGATTCATTATTATAATTAGTTTTATTTCCACAAATATTTCTTATCATTGATCTTGTTCATCCATTCTATCTCATTGCATAAATAATAAATCCTTACATCACTCAAATGATGGACCCTAACTGAAGCACCATTTCTCAATGGTGGATCATAGTTCATTACTGAATCATAGTTTACTAGTACAATGTTATCCCCATTTCTGAAAGGTGGATTATTTTTGCACCATTAGAAAATTCCATATACCAATCTTTATTTTTCACATTTTTAATCCAACATTATATCATTTCATCGACCAATAGTTCATTTTTCTTCTTCAGTTATTCTAAAAAAAAAATCTTCAACATGTCTTATGTTTTTATTTGAACAAGCTTCTTCATTCAATGGGTTTTATTATAATAGAATCACCATTTTAAATCCAACGATAGATCATCTAACTCCATTGGATGTCTAACAATATCTTATTCTTCATAATTCTCCAGAAGCGTTTGGTTTCACAGTGACATGGAAATACTTTTATTTTCATTGGATTTTATTTTTTATACTTCTAAGTAAAATGGTAGATCTCTCAATTTGTCAATAGTAGATCAATTATCCCCTAATACTAAAATCATTCTACTACCCATTGTTTCACTAGTTTCAGAATCAAGCTACCATTCTCTATTTTAATTGTGGATCTTCGCCAATGATTACATGATCAATCAACCACTAAATAATATTTAATCTAGCATTAGTTCAAAAATTGATCTGATTTTTTAATCTTATATTATGTGAAGTTATTAAAATAAATTCTTTTTTATTTTTTTAATATATTTGTTGAAATATAATTTTAATTTGCGTAAAAAATAATTTTAATTTTTTTAATGTATAAATATACTTGTATTTGTGGTTTCTTTGTTTTACAACATATTAGTATCTTAATAATATAAAATATTATATTTTCATTTCAATTGATTTGTAAATGTGAATTGTATACATTTGTTATACTTAATATTTTAAATATTTTATATTATTTTTTCATGAAGAAATATAATGTGTGTTTTTTATCTGTTATTCAGTATAGATTTAAAAATGAAGGTAACAATAATATTATTTTATTGTTACACTCTAACATATGTAATACAGTTTTTTTACCTGAAAAATATCATATAATATCTCTATATTAATGATCTGATAGATATATTAAAGGAATAAAAAAATTCTAATTTAGATCATTTGAAAAATGCTTTGGTGACACAACTTCAACACATACATACTCTTCTAATTTTTTTACAAGAAAATTATGTGACTTCTATACTATGAAATAGTATAAGAACATCAAAATTTTACCTTCTTACACTGAAGTGATCGAAGATCATTGAGGTTCATCATCTTCAACATCATTATATCTTTCTGCATGGTTTAATGTTTTTATTTTTTTCATTGTTTTAATTTATTTATTTATCTGTTTATAAATATTTTCATGTATGGGTAACGATTTTCCCTATAAAAATCAGGTTTTACATTGTCTATTTATTCCCCCACCAAAAAGGAATTTTAGGTTATGACTCTTAATTAAATGTTAGGTAATCATAGTAGCTTTGGTCTCTTTTGAAGGAATAGGTTGTGTCTCCAGGTTCTTATAAATGGAAGTGTTTGTAAAAATGTAATCATACCTTTAAAGTGAGGTTGTTATTAGTAAACAATATTCTTGAGGAGTAGACAAGGTTGATGATTTTACTAGGATCTTTGTGAGATGAATCACTATAAATAGTCTTGTTCCATTTCTTTATTTCCACTACACCTCATTTCAAGAACATTATACTCACTAAAGATTTGTATATGATAAACTCTAATTGTTTTTTCATAAAATATTAAACCAACTATTCACCCCTAATCATTATTTCTATCACTATCGATCAAACATTTGGTATTAGAGGTAGGTCAATTGCTCTGTTTTTATGATATAAAAAAATTGGTATCAAAACCTTATCTATGAGATGTTAGTCTTTCTTGGTTTATATTTAACTCTATGCTAACATGGTATCTTATACTTAATAGTCTAAGGAATAAAAAAGAAATGTTTTTTAAGCCATAAGGTGTCAATGAGAATGATGGACTGATTCCTCAAAAACCTATATTATTTGATGAATGTGAATACGACTACTCTCAAGACAGAATGGAATCTTACTTGGAATAGTTATGTATAGACCACTGGACTATCATGGATACACCATATGAGCTATCCAGAGTTGATCTTGAAAAACATGTAGGTAATGACATGGTAAAATATGTTTTTAATTATAATGTTAAAAATATTTTGTAATTTACTATAAGTAGAAGTGTCTATAGCCATGTTTCAACTTCTAAGATATCCCATGATATATAGAGGATACTTCAAGTGACTCATTACATGAATAAAATGATCAAGATAACCGGTCTAAGAATTATTCTTGAATAATACCATGACATCAATATGAGAGATGAATAATATGTAATGTAGATGTTCAATCGGCTTACATTCATTACTAATGGTAAGAGTGCTCTTGAAGAAGTTTTGGACAACAAAACACAAGTTGAATGAGTATCGAGAGATCTTCCAAAAAGTTGGAATTCAAATAAATTATCGATCTATGAGTGTAATAATTTTATGGATTACCCTTTATATGAATTAATAAGCTATATGTTCTAGTATGTGTTAGAGATAAAAAATATTATTGATGTGGAGTCTATAAGGATAAAAGGCATTTAATTTAAATATAATGTAATTTATACCTCTAATGACTCTAAATCAGAGTTTCAGGAATGTGATGAGAAGGCTCACTTCAGTATGAAGTTTTTCAAGTTCATGAAAATTTTTTTTGGAAAGAAGTAGTTCAAGAAGAAGTTCATAAAGGACTCCAAGAAAGGTAATATTCATAACAATAATGATGTTTTAGAATTAACATGTTATGAGTAAAGGATGAAATGTCACATAAGAGGTGATTTCCCTAAGCTCAATTATCCAAAAAAACACAAAGAGGAAATAAAAATATATTTGTTTGGAGGTTGGGTCTTCTCAAATAGTCTTGACTGAAGTGTTGATTCTGTAAGTGAATAAGAGACATACAATCCTTCCCTGATGGGTATATAGTGTGAGGTAAATGACTCTATCTTTACTCAGTTAATAACTCCTATAAATGTTGATCATAATGATTTATCTAGTAATTAAAGTTAATTTTTTCTTTGATTTATGTTATTATTTTAATTCTACTAATTTCAAAGTTAAGCAATTTCTTAAGGAAAATAAAGAATTAATGAATGATGAACTCAAGATAATTGAATATTATACTGAAATAAATATTAAAAATAAGAGTTTGAATAAAAAAATTAGAAAATAAAAATAAATCATGATAGTATAAAAATCAATGTTCCTAGAAAGATAAATCTAAAGGGGATTATAAGTTTTAGTTTCTTAAACTAAAAGAGTAAAATGAAAGGGTTAAAAAATTCTGGTGGTAAATGATAAATATCAAAATATTAGATTTAAATTATTTTTTGTTGATCTGACTAAAGTTGAAAATTAATGTTATAAATTAATGTAAGAAAATAAAAAATTACGAAACATAGATTCTAAATCAAAATTTCAAGTTTAGATGGATTTAGAAATTTTTCAAAAAGAGAATATGGTTTTAAATAATGTAGTTTTTACTCTTAAATAGAATTTATCTACCTTTGTAAAAGGTAACTAATAATATGATAAAATGAATAATTTATTTAAAAAAATTAAAAATGAAAATGAAAATGATATAATAGTTTATCACCAAGTTAATGTAAAACTAACTTTGTTAAAATATCAAAGTAAAGTATTTCCAATGTAACCTGTTTTAAATGTAGGATAAAAGGGAATTATAACAATGAGTGTTCAATGATATTTACACAATTTTTTGGAAATATTATAACTTTTATTTATAGAGATTTATTTTCCAAACATCCCATAAAAAATGTTGAAATCAATTTGGGTGCCAAAAAATTCTATTATTAATCTAGTTGGACCCAAGTTAGCATAGGTACCAAAACAATCATTTGGATTGTTTAGTTTTTGGAAATCAAAATTATAAGAATTAATTACTAATCTTACTTAAAAAACACCTAATATAGACACATTATATATTATATTTCAAAATCTATATTATTTAATTCATGTAATGGTGGCCCTGTCACATTTGAAGACAAATCTAAATGTCAAATTAATGTTATTTGAGAAGTTTGTTTTTCTAAGACAATTATTATTTCAAAAGTATTATATGTACTTTATTTTAATCATAATATAACAGTTATATCATATTTGTATGATGATGGATTAAATTTCATATTTGAAAATGAAAAATGTATTGTTTTAAAAAATAAATTATTTTTATTTAAAACAAATATAAAAGAAAATGAAAACACTTTTCTTGATATAACCAAAAAAAAGGTTAATTGTTTGAATTCTATTAAAGTATATGATATTATGTGGAATAAGAGTCTTGGTAATGAAAACTTCAAAATACTATACAAACTATCAATGCATGAAGAAGTTATACAATTGACCAAGTTACATAAAAGTAAGTACTTCATCAGTGATTCCTATTTAAGAGGTAAAATACATAGAGAAAGATTTAAATATATAAATGATATTAGTACTAATAGATGTTTAGAATTATTATATATTTATTTTTTAGACCAATACAACCTATTAGTTTTCATGTAAAGAAGTATGTATTTTTAATTGTGGATGAATACAGTAGATTCTTATGTATTTACTTCTTTTCCCAAAAAATGAATCTTTATCCAACTTTTATACTTTCTGTATGCTTATATAAAATTTTAGAAATATGTGAATAATATATATAATATTTAATAGAGTTGTTGTATTTTTGAATTTATATTTTGATATATTTCACAAATCAAATGGATATAAACATTATTTATCATCCCTTAGGACACCACAATAGAATGTTGTAGTATAAAGAAAGGAAAGATCTATTTAAAAAATGGAAAGGTCTATGCTAATGGAATTTTGTATACCTAAATACTTTTGGGAATAAGATAATAATACAAATTTCTATATGTTAAATAGATATTAAATTATACCTTTATTAAATAATACCCCTTATAAACTTTTCAATGGGTTTAAACCTAAATTTGGATATTTCTGGGTCTTTGGATGTAAAGTGTTTATACTAAATACAAAATAAAACATAGAAAAATGTGATTATAAATTAGATAGAGGTTTATTTTTAGGATATTACAATTCTAGATAATATTATATTGTTTTCAATAAGAAAACTTTAATTTTCTAAGAATCCATGCATATTAAGTTTAATGAAAAATTTATAATAATCATGTTTCTGATTGAAACAAAATAAATGATGAATTTAGAGAATTTAATTTTTTTAAAGATAATTCCCAAGATAATGAGAATTCATATGTTTATGGGGAGCATATTTCTTCTTAAACTAATCCTAAGGAATGTAAAACACACAAAAAACATCTTATTGAAAACGTAATTTTTAATTTATAATATAGTATTTAAACTATAAAATTAATTTTAATTTACTGTGACAACATTGATTTTGTTTATAATTTTTTTCATTTCCATATTGAAAATTAATTAATTTATTCAAATTGGATTAATTATATTCATGGTGAATTAAATCAATTTGAAAGGAATAAAGTGTGGGATTTAGTTGCTTTTCCAAAATCTAAACCTGTTATAGTAACTAAATGTATTTTTCATGATAAAAAAGATAAGGTTGGAAAAATATCTAAAAATAAATCTATACCATAAGATGAATTTTATTCCTATGAAGTGGGAATTGAATTTTAAGATTATTTTTTTAATATTTCTAGGATGGAGGCAATTCAAATTATATTATCCTTTTTTCTTCAAAATATAAAATTATTACAAATAGATGTAAAAAGTTTCATTTTAGGTTGAATTATTGTAGTGGAATTATATATTAGACAACCCCTTGGATTTGAAAATGTCAAGTTTCTAAATCTTGTTTTTAAACATAATAATGACTTATATGCTCTTAATAAATCTATAAGTGAATTTTATGAAAAAGTTCTATAGTTTTAATTATAAAATCATTTTGTTAAAGGTAAGGCTGATCCAACCTTATTTATAAAAATTATTTCAAATGATATATGGATTATAATAATATTTTTTCAAGATATAATATTTGGTTTGACAAGTGATTCTCTATGTAATGATTTTTCTAAACTTATGATAAGGGAATTTTACATGAGTTTAATGGGAGAACTAAAATTCTTCCTTGGACTTCTGTTTATTAAAAAAAATGATATTTTATTATATCAATCTAAATATTATAATGAAATTATAAAGTTGTTTGGACTGGATTCTTGTAAGTATGTGAAAAAAACCATGATTACTAAATCCAAATTAGACATAGATGAGTCTGGAAGGTCATTTTACATAAAAATATATATAGGTATAATAATAAGTCAATTTTATCTCACTAAATCTAAAAAAACAATTTTATTAGTTTTCTTTTGTGTTAGGTTTCCATCAAAACTTAAATAAATTCAACTTAATTATATTAAATGTTTAATTGTATATATCAAGTTTATTACTTTTACTAGATATTTATATTAAAATGATAATTTTTTGATTTATTTTCATACTTTGAGTATGACTTTGGATGTTGAAGACTTGGGAAAAAAATCTCTACCGATATGTGTCACTTTTTAGGAAATAGTGTAATTTCATAGAGTTCTAAGAAGAAACATTCACTATCACTATAAAAAATTGAGAATGAATATGTTTATACTACTAGTTTATCTTCTCAATTTATATAGATTAAATAAAAATTTTATCATTTTAATTTTAGTTTTGATAAAATTTCTATTAACTATGATAATTCAACTGCTATTTAAATTTCAAAAACCCTATTCAATACTCTAGAACAAAACATAAAGATTTTAGATTTTATATTATTAGGGATTATATAAATAACGATGATATCTATTTTGAATTTGTTCCAACTAAGAAACAATTAGCTGATATTTTCAAAAAACACTTAGATTCTGTTACATTTGAGAATATAAAGTTTCAATTATGAATTATAAAAGCTTAAAATATATCTTTATTATAATTATAGATCTTAAATATATTTTTCATGTGTATTTTAGTTGAATATTATTTTTCTACTATCATTAAATTCTAATTAGTCATTACTATTTTAAATTAATTGTTAATCTATTATGTATCTTAATTATTTTTTTATTTGAATAATGAAATTTAATGTTTAGTCTTATGATAATATTTTACTCAGTTGTTTTTAAAATAGTTGTTTTTTTATTTTAATGGAGTATATGTTTTATTTATTAAAATATAATATACTTATTAATAAATTTCAAATAAAGAGATAATTTTTTTTTTGAAATTTAATAAATATTATGTTTTTTAATTTACAAAAAGGGGGATATTGTTTGTATTTTAATGTGATTCTGATAATTAAAAAGTTTTCATTGTATTTATATATTACCAGCTCATATCATTTAATTAAATTGACAATTATTATTAAAAATTAATCATTTTTTGATTACATAACTAACCTTTAAACTTTAAAATACTTATTATGAAAATGTTTTATTGATATTTTTTTTAAACAGTTCTTATTTTTGAATTTTTTCCTAAGATATATTAATTTATTTCCTTATTTAAAACATTGGGCCATACTTGTGAGCCACCTAGCCTATCCCTAAACCACACTAAGTGGACCCAAGGATTCAACCCCCTGGGAAGTCCTGCCATAGGAAACCCACTTGGTGGAAATTATTGGTCATGAATTGTGGAAAATTTGTGTGATTGGGACCACTTAAGGCTTGAATAGTGTGTATGATATTAAAATAGGTTAGGCCAAAATAGACCATTGGGTTATGGCCCATGTGTGTGAGTAGTGGGTTGCTGGTACTGATCCCCCTCTAGTAGCTCGAGTTGGGAAAGATGTGTCTTGTTTGATATACTTCTCATTACTCACATCCCATAATTAAGGTGGGAACCATTATATTTTTACTATCCATCCTTAAAATCATAAAAAGATATTTGTTAATCTTGTCGGAGCCCTATGAATTATTCAATCTCTTTTGTTTCTCCCTTGTTTTATTTCATCTCCCATGCATCTCCTGTTTGAAAATTATCTCTTCTTCCTCCTCACCTATGTTTCTTCAATTCACTGGATAACTTGTCCTGGATTGTTTTATTCTTTAAAACATCCCCCAACTTGCACTAAAATATTTGACTCAACATTAAATACTAGTTTGAACCTTCCTCTGGTGGATTCCACAACGGTAGCACATTCTTCTTCCACCGATAGATCTATTATCATTAGTATATTTCTATCCACTAGTAGTTCTCATCATCAATCTTCTTTAACGATGGTGTCTCCTTACATTACTGGTATATCATTACATTGGATTACCATTGGACCCCAATGGAGTCATCCTTTCTCAACAATAGATGATGGTTCACTGGTAATATGGTAGCAACTTTGGTCAATGGTGGATCATTTTACCACCGATATTATATTTTAGCATTTACACTATGTTTTTCTACTATTGGAATCCAAAGGTATATTATTTTATCCATTATTAGTTCAAATATTTTCTTCATTTTTTCTAAAAAATATCATCTTGCTTCAATGTCTTGTAAGTTTTTATTGGAACTGAATTCTTCATTCATCTAATTTTATTATAATAGAATAAATGTTGGACATCCAATGTTAGATCATCTATCACTATTAGAAATCCAATGGTAGAATATTATTCTTGCTTCTCTAGAAGCTTTTGGTTTCATAATGGAAAGGAAATAGATTTATTTTCATTGTATCCTATTATTTTATGCTTCTTAGTGAAATTATATATCTCTCTATTTCACAATGGTTGATAAATTATCCATAGGTAGAAGAATCATGGTGCTTCTCTCTATTTTACCGGTAGTAGAATCAAGATACTATTCTCTATTTTAATGGTGGATCCGCACCAAAATAATTAGTATAAATATATCACTAAATAAGTTTTGTAACACCCCAAGCTTCCACATTATGCTTTTCTTTGAATAATGCAGTAGCGTGTGTTGTACGCAACTTCGAGTTCTAACACACACCAAAACCAATCAAACGAGCCGTTATGAATAGTAATTCCCACTTTTTGAAAATTTATACATTATATATTTTAAAATGGACTTCATTTTTGGATTCTAAATATCTAAATTAGCTTAGGGTGAATTTTTGGTAATTTTCGGATAACTTTCATATTTGGATGAATAGTGAAAATTACTAAATTTTAATTAAAAACAAATTTTTTAATCGAAATAATTAATAGTGATAAATTATGAATTTGAGTGATTTTAGAGTATAATTTGATTATATTTTTACCATTTAATCCAATTTTGGTCATTGGATGTAATTTCACATTTAAACTGGACATAAGCAAGTGTCAATCTTTTGATAGTTATTATCTCTTAAAAACACGCCTTTTGTTTTAACAGTAGGAATTAATTTTAAATTAATTTCTACCACTTCTGTGTTATGAATTTAGAAAAATGGATTCCATATTTATAATAATGAGGTACAAATTGTGTAAATAGGTAACTTTTATTTTTAGACATTTTGAATAATTACTTCAGTAAATATTTTATTTACCATGGTTAAAGGGTAAATCCGGTAAATAAGGGTAAACATATAATATTATAATAGTAATAAATTACCCTAAAACGTGTCATAAACCTATTGGTTGATATATATCCAACCATGGGCATCTTTGGGTAGATTTTGGGATCCCATGGATCCACTTGTAAGTGATAATGACACTCTATATTAATTAAGTTAAAGTAACTACAAAAATGACTTAAGCATATATCTTTTAGTAAAACAATTTTTACATAGGGTTATATATATATATATTATATTTTAGACTATAAATATTCATTATAAAGATAAAATAATTTCCTACATAATGGTATTTTATTTATAATTTTTAGACATTTAATAATTAAATTTATTTATGACACAATAATGATGCAGTATTTTCCTTATTAATGAAAGAATCAAATAATTAGTATTATAAATGTTAAAATAAATGTAATTTAAAGTTTGGATTCCATAAATTAATTTTATTTGTAAATATGATATTTTATGATTTCTTAAATTATTTTTTTATAATAAATACAGTTGTTAAGACTTTAACAAAAATCAATTATAAAATTTTGTGAAAATTGACATAAATGAGTTTTTTAAAACAAATATTATATTATTAGTTGATATTATATTCCTGAAAATATAATTTTTGGCCAAAGGACTTATATAATGATAGTTTTATCATTAATGGACCACTTGGGGGTTTCTTGGAAGTTTATTGTAAGTTTATAGACTATATAATATAAAAATTCAAAGTGACACGGTAAGTGTCAAACTAATTAACTAATATTTAAAACTAAAAGATAAGTTTAATATAGTGACCCAAACTGGTCTAAAATATATTGGATGAAAGGATTTAGACCCATCCCCACCTTAGTCTTTTAATAATCCACTTTGGAGCCATTATAAGTTGAATATGAATTTATTATAAATTAATACTTTAAGTTTTTTCTAAAGAGCCCCTCCCCCCTTATCAAAGGACACCACTTCTAAACAATTATTCATACCTTAAAAGCCTTTTGGTTCGGAAAAACCCTGCCCAATTATTGTATAAACTTCCCTCACTTCAACCTAGAGGCCTTACTTTAGTCCAAAAGCCATCCTACGGAGCCCTTTTGATCAAATAAAAAGGAAGAACCTGAAGAAGAGGTAATGTTTTCACCACCCTCTTTCAAGTTCCTTTCTTCTTCAACTTCTTCTTTCTTTGTTATTTCCATTCTAAAATAATAACTCTAGTATATTCTATATACTATGATGTTATTATAAATATTTTACAACCATATTCAGTATTCTATCCATCCTTTGAATGACATGTCACCATATGTGCGTACGTATGGCTTACCGTCTCCACGTCGTGGTGTAATTGTTATTCAAAAAATTATTATTTTGATGGGTATGATAATGATGTGTAATTGATGTAAATAATAAATAAAACATGATAATGATTCTGTATATATGATATACCATCCAATTATATATTATTTTAATATCAAAGGAATGATATTGTCGCTCGTGCGTACGTACGGACTACCGTCTCCACGAACGCGATGAGATTCATTCACCATCGTATCCATGCAATTATAATTATCATTTGATAATTACAAATATTGTTTAAGGACTTGATATAAGTCTGGATATGAATAAGATACAACCTATCCATAACAAACAAGTCTTATGTAACAAAACATATAAAATAAAATGAGTAAGTTAACACCTGAAACGGTGATAATACTAAGATATTATTAACAAAGAATCATATATGATAACATATTAACGTATATGATTCTTTTATAATTTAATAACAATTATTTAACAATTATAAAGGAGTTTAAATTACCCTCAACCAAGGAAAAGTACAAGGTAAGGGTTTATTTCACAATCTCTTCATTATCCGAGGTTGTTTATACATAATTATCTACTGGGACCTCTTTATCATCCACATCCATGTTTCTTAAAAATGTATTTTATATCATTATTACTATTTTATAGACTATGGTTTAAATTCATTTATACCCTTGTTGACTTTTTATATTATTCTTGTAAATGAATCTTTCCGCCGTTTTCCAAATAAGGTCCTTTTAAACCCTTTCGACAAAATTAAGGTAAGAATGTCTTTTTTTAGGTTATACGGTGGGTACGGCTATTTTATACCATTATAAACTCGTCGAAACTTCCCCTAAAATCTTATAAGAATATTTTCAAAGTAAATTTTTTATTTTATAATTATGTGACTCTTAAATGATTTAAAAATAGAATGTGGTATTTCTCTAAAAAGGGTTTTGATTTCATCTATATCAACATCCTATGAAGGATTTTAAGATTATTTAAAGTTGATTTATTATGATACAAAACTTCCATATTGTATTGAAGGTTTTGTGTTATTTTTGACTAAGGATGTGATATTTTTATACCATTCATGATTTATGGTTAAAGTATTGATATTTAATATTCTAGTTTTAATAAAAATGTTTATGATATGTTTAAACCTTTTCATATGAGGAATGTATTGGACTTAGTAAGTGACGGGTGTAGCCCTCTACATCTCCTTGACGAATCGGTAGGTCTCATGAGACAACTAGATGTGGAATTGGCTGAGGCCTTTTCCCAATTTTATTTATGGTTTTGGCCGAGGCCTTAATAATTTTTAGATGTCTTGGCCGAGGCCTTGACAAAATTTTTTAGAATGTCCGACATTATACATTCCCTCACTATGGAAATAATATTGATGGTTCATGTGGTCATTAGACTAGTAGAATACCCATGATTATGTTTTATTATGGAATTATTTACTCAAGTCATATTATATCCATAAAAGTATTCATGTTTATTATTGTTAAAGGCATGCGGTTTCAATTATTCACCATTCTTAATATTTATGTCATTTTCCACTGTATTTCTTATCCTTATTGAGAATTTGAGCTCACCCCTTTCTATGTTTTATTTTTCCTAGAATTACAAGAAGTGTATTATGATTCATATGCAGGGTTAATCTAAAAGAAATAATGGAATTCTCAAGGAACTATTTATGTTGAGTTTTATGTTTGATATTGTAATGTAATGTTAATGTATGTAATCTATTTTCCAAGACTGCTAAACTGATCGGTCCTTCGGGACTTGATTCCTTGTAATCATTCCAATGTATTAAAATAATGCACCGACTCTGGGTAACTGGGGTTGGAGAGTTACATTTTTAATCCACCAATTATTTAAAAATTATTTCTAACATTTTTAATTAGTAATTTAAGCGATGTTATTAAAATAAATTATTTGTTAAATGTTTTAGTATATATTTTTTGGAAATATTATTTTATGTTGTGTAAAAAATATGCCACAACTTTTCCCCTGAGGCCCATGCTGTGACACCCCAAGCCCGGCTTCCATAGGCCTGGGGCTGGCGACTAGCACCGAAAGGTGTATTCCCTAAAAACCAGGAAGGGATTGCCTTTAAAACCTATAAATACACGCAACCAAGCACACAGTAAGATACAAACACAAGTAAACTGTATAGTAGAAAGAGTTTGTACAGTAAGAAAAAGGGGATAGAATACAAGCCCAATTGGAAAGTATAATAAAACTAAAAAGTACAAGTAAACTGAAACAGCTCCTATGAACTCCCACCAAGGACCCTACCTGAAGGGTAGGTACAACTCTCGAACGGTCATCTATGTGGTATGCCTCATCTAATTTTCACATCTGAGCTACCTACAGTCCTGGTACTCTCATCCTCAGTCAGCACTATCCTTCATCTGCACGAAACCAAACAAGATGTGGGCGTAGCCCATGTAGGGGTGAGTATAACAATACTCAGTAGGGACCCCAAGACCCTCAAAGGTCTCAGAAAACCCACAAATGATAACAAAAAATCATGAAATCATATGAAAACCCTACTTAGTTATGTTCTCATTCATATACCTATGTTATCATGTATACCCATCTCATTCATGAGGAAACACAAGGCCCAACTCTTATCCGAAGTAAAACTCTTCCACGTAAGAAAGAATACCATGAAGGTAACACCACAATGGTAAGTACCATGAAGGTAATGCCAAAAAGGAGAATACCACGAAGGTATGACAACGAAGGTAAGTACCACAAATGTATGCCACACAAAAGAATACCACAATGGTATCACCACAAAGGTAAGTACCACAAAGGTACACCACAATGAAGAATACCAAAAAGGTATTACTATGGTGGTAAGGACTCAAATAACACCAAGTATAACTTAGGTACATAAGAAAAGATGATTAGATGTAACTACTGAATCATCTTACTCTGTTAAGAGGGAAACCCACATAGGATCCTAAATCATCAGACCCATGTAGGATCCTAGTACAACAGACCCACGTAAGATCCTAGTATAGCAGACCCACGTAGGATCCTAGAGTAGTCTCACGTGGATTCCTAGAGTGGATACAAGTGAGACTCTTGAACACGGACCCATGTAGGATCCCAAAGCATAGACCCACATAGGATCCAAAAGCACAGACCCACATAGGATCCTTTTCTCATGTTACAGCTAGCTACAGGGTTCCCGCACTAAGATCACTTGATTCTTGGAGAATCCACTCCTCAAGCCATAGGTCGATACTCCAACTACCACACAGTCCCATGAAGAAGTACCCCAAAGGACCTCCACATGATAGGGGTCTCAACGCAATATACGGTGCATCAATTGGACACCCAGTCTGTATGTTGTTGGCCTTTTAGTCCCAAGGGCCCGGTTGGATTCATGTCCGATCCAACCCGGCCATACCCCAAATTTATCCAAAAATCATGTGGGGTATACCAAAAGGGCTGTCTCGATCCAAGGTTTATATTGCCATAGACATTTCATCAAAAGGACACCCATAGCTCAAGATATGGACGAAAGAACGAAAAGGGTCGAAGTTGGTCTGGGTCTGGTCTGACCCGGCCTGAACCATCCTGGGCCGACCCGAGTCCAGCCCTCGATCTGACCAGGCCCACTGGGTCTAGCCCGGCTCGCACTAGGCAGACTACTGGGTGGACCTCTGGGCTCACGGCTGGCCGGTTGGCCAACCTCCTCCATACGGCGCAGTCGTGCGCCGTGCGCTCACCATCAGCCTGCAGCGAGCTGACCTCCCTCACCTCTCCACCGTGGCACAAGGCTTTAGCTCCAACACGTCCGGTGGCGCAGAAGCACATCGTCTCCTCTTCTTCGTGTGGTCATCCACCGACCTTGCTCCGTCGTGGCCGACGGGCCGTGACCCTTCTCCGGCGGCGCGGTCACACCACCGTCTTCATCGCGGTCGACCAGATTGTCGGTCGCTGCTCCTGATCCCTTTAGTGTTGGTCACTGGCATGGTAACTGACGACGTTCTTTGGGACACCGGGTGTGCCCCGGTGGCCCGATCTTCATTTCGAAAATTTTTTCACTTGCCTTGGGACGTCACCAACAATTCAAGACCACCCAAAATTCACATAGGTTGCAGAGAGGTCGGTCTGTATTTTTTTGGCCCACACCATCAACATTAGAATGGTAGCAATCAGCTTAAATGTTCTTGAGTCATGAAGAATGAAAAGAACATGGTAAGGGAGTATACAAACAACAGTAAACCCTAACTCAATCTCTCGTTGGAAGTGTCACAAGATTAAGTCGGTGAAGGCGATGAGGGTGACAACGATCATAACTTCTACAAGATGCTTCCAAAGTTGGGATCGTGCGTCCTCCTCGTTCTTGATTTCGAAGTATGCTCTTTTTTGGTGAGAGAATTCTTCGTTTGAGGAAGAGTTTCTCTAAATTTCTCTCAACTCTCACCTTTTTCCAACACATCCCCAATTACACCAAAAATGAATAGCCAACTTATTAAATGATGTTTTATTAATTTAATTAGAGGTGTCCATTAATTAAGTGTATTTTAACGTCCCGGTTCTAGAATCCACCCTAAGGTGCCCCGTACTCGGTTGGTCACATGGCCTCAAGTGCATTTCCCCGAATGCCAGAGGCTGCCGACTAGCAGCGAGGGCCTTGGGTGTGATAGTGGGGAAACTATGTCCTCATTGGAATAGTAACACATTAGAAGGTAAAAAATTGTACATTAGTAGAATCAGTAAATATCCAACAATAGTAAACAGCGGAAGACTGAAATGATAAACAACTAGAACACATATATATAATATGATGAATTATACATTTATGTCTAGGAAAACAGCCAAACAAGTCACAATGATGAATACAACAATACTAAACCAAAGTTAAAAAGGAAACAGATAAAATCCTCACCATCACAAGCTATAGCTTGGTCCCATACTCCCTAGCTCCACAACAATCAAGAACTTGAAGTAGAATGGCGTTTGACCTTATCTATACCTGCAACATTATAATATTTTTGGGCCAAAAAGCATGACCCAAAAGGGTGTGCAACTAAATACCAGTAGGAAACCACCCGAAGATTTTTTCCTAACAATCAGTGAATATATGGAAGTTAAAAGAACAGAAAGCAGTGAACAAAAATGTACTCTGCAATAAGAAATCCACAGTCCAATTATCAAGCCACAACTAATCAAAGCAGATAACACAAACAGGTTACCCTATGGGAATTACTCATAGCCTATCCCCTCTGGTCCTACTTAGAAGATACAAGCAACCCTCTAGTAAGCACACACAGTCTCACCCCTCTGGTTCAGCTAAGGTATAGACTCTTTGAGGAAGCACTCACCATCAATTCCACCTATAGTCTCGTATTGGTACAGAAGGCGCTCTAGGGAAGCACTTATGTAAAATTCCCCCTATGTCCCACGTCAAGGAACTACAGACTCTCTGGGGAAGCACTCAACGTCAATTCCCCCTGTGGTCTCGCATCGTAAGTTAATAAGACACTCTGGAGATCCCTTACGTCCATTCTCCCTATTTTCTACTACTCTAGGTTCTCACAGTCCTGTGTAAAGTCATCAAGTATTGCATCTCGTAATGGCCAAAGTAAACATCAAGAACTACTTGGATATCATTCTACAACAAAACAACATGTCATAAAACGAACACCCCATCCTACAATGCTAGGCATGGGAAAGTAAACAACAGTCTAACGGGCAAACTAGACCCAAATTTCAAATACAGGAAAAACATGCATAGGTAATACATCGAAGGAATAGAAGATTACCCTATTTCAAATCAATAACCACTACTCAGACATACTAGAATAGCAGGCAAACAACAGGGACAAAATAGTAAACACGCAATACCTCGTTCGAGGGTATTGGTAGAATTTGCACATAATACTCAAAAAATTTCTACAGAAAGGAACAAAACACCTACCTTGGGGTTAGGAGATCAATATACTTGAACCTCAAAGATTGAATCTTATTATAACATCATAGATCTATGAAAACGCATAAAATGTTCAACCCACGATAACATAGAAAAGATAAGGAATTGGAAAAAAATGCTCTATAAGAAGAGATAACTCATTGATTTGATTCCAATGCAATAGACGGAGTTCGATTCGGAGGAAGGATGGAGGCTCAGGGGTTCGTCGAAGATCCGTAGCCGTGTAGGTTCTCTCAGATGAAGAAAGGTGAGTAGAAGATGGTTCTATCCATCAGACGCGACCCTGATGTGTTTAATGAAAAAAATACATGGTGTGTACTTTTTTAGTACACGACATATAATCTCCTTTTCTGTACTCCTCTTTATGTGGCCTCTAAACACCCATACACAGCTGTGTGTGTGGCCCCTACATGGATAGTACACGACCATCAGTGGCAAGGAAGTACATGCCATGTACTCATAATGTACACGACGTGTACTTATTTTTTTTTTCAGAAACTCCTCTTTTCTCAAAAAATCCATAAAAAGGAAAAACGTACCGGAAAAGAAGGTTTGTGTTCTTAAAAACATTCCCCCTTAAAGAAATTCATCCCTGAATTTTTCCAGCGTGGCATAGAAGAAGAAACCCCAAATAACTCTGGCCACTACGATCATACATTGTCCTCCCTCTCCCAAGTATCATCCTGTACTCGCCCGTGCTGCCATAACACCCATACCAGAGGAACATACTAGCCACAAAGAACCATTGTACTACGATAGAAAATCCGGATAGGATGCTCCTCGAAAGATTCATACACCTCCAACTCGACTTCCTCAGGTTTGAAAGCCTGAGACGGGCCTGAACAGTAACATAGGAGCTAAGAAACGTGGAAGATGTCATGCATAGCTCAATAACTCTAAGGTACCTACAATCGATTGGAAACCGGACCAACTCTCTCCAACACCTCAAACGGCCCGACATACCTTAGTGAAAGCTTACCTTTCCTCCTAATCTGCTTATGTCCCAACCTCGGTGTGACATATAGAAAAACCTGATCCCCAACTTCGAAATCCAGAGGTCATCTCCGTTGTTCAGCATAATACTTCTGATGAGACTGTTGAGTAGCCATCCTCTTCTAAATCAACTCTATCTGCTCTGAGGTCTCTTGAATAATATGAGGTCCTAGAAAAGATGCCTCTCCTGCCTCCAGCCAACATAAGGGTGAATGGCAAGGCCTACCGTACAAACCCTCATAAGGTTCCATATGAATAGTTTATTGAAAATTATTATTGTACGCAAAATCCACAAGAGGTATATGTTTCCCCCAAGAACTTACAAAATCCAGAATGCATGCTCGAAGCATGCCCTCATGCACCTGAATTGTACGCTCAGACTGGCCATCTATCTAGGAGTGGTAAGCCACACTCAAAGTATATGTGTACCCAAAGCCTTATGAATCCCCTTCTAGACCCGAGAAGTAAAACATGCATCTCTATTTGAAACAATGGAGTGTGGAACCCCTTGCAGACGTACAATCTCATGGATGTACAACCGTCCCAGCTCATCAACACTGCAGGTCTACATAATCAGAAATAAGTGAGTGAACTTCGTAATCCTATCAATGACAACCCATACTGCATCGTTCCCTCGAGGATACCTTGATAACCCTATCATGAAATCCATCGCGACGTCATTCCAATTACACTCGAGAATGGGTAACTACTGTAAAAGCCCTGCTGGCCGCTGATGCACGACCTTCAACTGGTGACAAGTGGAACACCACATGACGAAACCAACAACATCCCTCTTCATACCTGGGCACCAATACTAACGGTGTAGATCATGATACATCTTGGTGATGCCAAGATGAACTGCCCAAACTGAGGAATGAAAGTCCCAAATCAACTCCTTGCGTATATCTGCTGGCAGCCATACGTGTCCTAGGAAATGCAAGATCTCATCCTCGCCTATGGTCCATCCAGGAATAGGGTCCTCTCCTAACACACTCTCCTATAGGGATATGCCTTCATAATCTGATAGATGCCTCATCCAAAGTGAGTCAAGAAGCATAGAGGTAACAACTATAGAAGAAATAAACATCTTCCCCTGTCTGTCGTGCACCTCCAAATGAATTTCAGAGAAAAAATCCATAAGCTAGCACTCACTTCTGGCCTCCTGAACTTCCTGTATCTAAGTCCTCGTGCTCAATGCATCAGCCACTGCGTTGCCCTTGCCCGACGTATAGGAAAGCTCAAATTCAAAGGACTGAAGGTACTCAACTCACCTTCACTGTCTCAAATTCAGATCACGCTATATGAAGATGTACTTGAGACTTTTTTGGTTGGGGAAAACCGCAAAATTCTCACCCAAAAGATAATGTCTCCAACAGCATAAGGCATGGACAATAGCTTCCAACTCCAGATCATGTGTCGGGTAGTTCCTCTCATGTGGACTCAACTGCCAAGACCTGTATGCAACGACTCCATCTTCCTGCATAAGCACAACTCCCAGCCTAATACCTGAATCATCACATTAAACAGTATAGCTCTTTCTCATCTCTAGAAAAACTAGCATAGGTGCTGATGTAAACCTCCCTTTCAGCTATTGAAAGGATGACTCACAAGAATATAACCATAATAACTTTTCACCCTTCTTTTTCAGACCCTTCACCTATGCTACTAAGCGTGAAAAGTCCTGAATGAAGCGTTTTTAGTAACTAGACAACCCTAGAAAACTCTGCACCTCAAATAAGTTCTACAGTTTCTCCTAGGAAACAACTACACTCACATTCTCTGGGTCTACTGATAATCCAGTCTCTAAGATAACATGACCCAAGAAGTGAATATGATCCATCAAAAAGTTGCATTTTGAGAGCTTAGCATATAACTGATTCTCTCTTAGTGTACTCAAAACGATGTCAAGATGGGTAGCATGGTCATTTCGAGTGTGAGAGTACACCGTGATATAGTCCACAAAGACCACCACGAAGGAATCCAAGTATGGATGGAAGACTCTGTTCATCAGTGCCATTAAAATAGTAGGCATGTTCATGAAACTGAACGACATAACCATATACTCGTATAGACGATACCTGTTCTGGAAGGTTGTAATAGGTAAATCTGATGGTCTAACTTGCAACTGATGAAAACTGGACCTCAAGTAAATCTTCGAGAACACTTGGGCTACTAAATGCTGATCAAAGAGATAATCAATCCTAGTCAAGGGATATCGGTTCTTGACCGTCAACTAGTTCAACTTCCGATAATCGACACAAAGCATGAGGGTACCGTCTTCCTTCTTCACAAATAGAACAGGCGAACCCCAAGGAGAAGCACTAGGTCGTATGAATCCTTTTGCCTGCAACTCCTCGAAATGCTTATTGAGCTCTTGCAACTCAGGGGGAGCCATCCTATAAGGAGGAATGGACACCGGTGCCGCTCTTGTCATAAGCTCAATTGAAATGTCAACCTATCGATCTGGAGGAAAACCTGAAAAGTCCTCTGGAAAGACATCCCTGAAATGATCCACCACTAGTGGAAAGCCTAACTGTGAAGTCCCCTAGTCATCCAGATATAGACTAGAAATCTGGGATATGAATCCCCCTAACCCATGATTCTATGGATCCGCTCTGCTCAGCTGGACATCCCACTCACCCTTTTGAAGAAAATATCTACCATATGGTGATATGAAACTCACCCTACGACGATAAAATTTGACGACTACCTGGAAGGGAACTAGTTAGTTTATTCCGAGAATGAAATCATAGCCTGTCATCTCTAGAAAATAGAGAACCCATATGAAGTGAAACCCACCAATCTCTAGAGGGAACTCCTTACACTGTCATACACTAGCCATTCTAGTCCCCAACAGAGTGTCTAGTGTAAAAATATCAGCAAAAGAGATGATACAATGCCCAAGGCTCTCCAGGATAGCAACAGATATAAAGCTATGAGAAGACCCTGTATCGAAAAGAGTTGAAGATAAAACTGAGGCAACTAGGATCGTACCTTGAACTGTAGAGGGTCTGGGATCTTGCTCCAGCTGGGTCTGCTCCACTGCAAAGGTCTGGCCTGCTCCACGGCCATGTGACCCTACCTGACCACCCTGAGCTGATCCACTCTGTTGTCACTAAACGACCAGCGACTGACCACCACAACCACAACTTCTGCCTCGGCCTGAACGTCTAGAATAACTCCAGTTCCCAGACTGGTGAGAAACTGGAATCACTGGTCCCGAAAGTGGAGTTATAGAAGAACCCCTATCACGAGCTCTCGGTGAGAATATTTGGCAGAAGCACTGAAGGTGACCCATCTTTCCACATTATCGGCACTCCACTGGGTCTCTCTGGCACTGTGGCCTCGTATTCCACTCTTCCTTCACTGGTAGCATACCACCTAGTTACCAGAAGATATGTCTCGCATACTCGAATCACCGTGCGAAGACTCATTGCAGAGCTTACTACTGTCAGTAGGAGGGATTATAACTCTAGATGCTGATCCTCCCTGGATCACAACTCTGGAATCCCTTAGATTGTGCTCCGTGATCAGCGCCTAGTTGACGATAGAAGTGATGGAAGTCAACCGGAAGATGTTCACCTTGGAACAGATGTTGTGCCTGAGACCATCCTTGATCTTTATTTCCATGAATAACCCATATACTCCCAGGAAGGGTGTAAATATATGAAGCTCGGTGAAGCGTGAGGAATACTCCATGACAGAAATAGTACCTTTCTCTAGAATCATGAACTCCCGGGCTCTGTCGGCCCTCCGGGTCTCCGGATAGAAGTAGTAATAGAAGATGCACTGGAACTCCTCCCAGGCTATAACCTACTGATGACCCGCCTGTGAGATCACATCCCACCACCTATTGGGAAATACCCATAGCATATAGGTAGTGAGATTGACCCTCCTCTCTGGAAGCATTTCCAAATGCTCGAAGATCTTCAGAATCGCTTCTAGCCATGGCTCTACAGCCTGCAGTCCTCCTTCCCCTGAGAAGGTGGGAGGATGCTACTGCTGGAAAACCCATGTCAAGTCTGCCATAGACGTGGCAGGAGCCAGAGCTCCCTGGAAGGTCTGCATAATCTTCATGAAGCCTTCCCTGAACTGAGCATAAGCTCTTGTGTTAGGTATAACGGATGGTGCCAAGACTGGCACGACAGGAGGATCTGCGAGAAGTCCCTCATCAGCCATATCCGACATCTGATCACTGCCTGGAAACTGGCGTGCAACCGGAGGACGTCTTTGTGACATGAATCTATGTGGTGAAACGCACACCTTAGATCAACATTATCAAGGACTGAAAACTAGTAGTTTAAGATGGTAATAGGAGAAATAAAGCATTTAAATTTTACGAAACATGAGACTACACGGTGTGTATAAAGACTACATGGTGTGTTCCCTTATGTCATTTACAAGGGAATGTACTTTTGCCAAAACCGGTCGTGTAACACCCCAAACACACGGTGTGTTATCCTAACACATGACGTGTACCTGAATCCTCTTCCCCTGCCCAATTCCTTATACACGGTTAAGCCACATGGCTCTCCTAAGACAAAATGACACATCATGTTCAAGGTAGACACGATGTGTACTCAACAAGCTTTACCTAGCCCGTTTTGTTAGTGACACGGTCTGTGTACCTAGGTCAGACTACACGACATGTTCCAGAAGGACACAACGTGTACTAAGAAGTCCCAACAGACCGTGTGGTTAGCTACATGTCCGGCTACACTGCTGACACTACATGACGTGTTACAGATGGACACAGTTTGTATGAGATAGGATAACACTGACCCGTGTTTCTAGTGACATGGCCAGGTACCTTGGCCAAACTACACGGTGTGTTGAAGGTGGACACAATGTGTATAAGAAGAGACTCCACTGACCGTGTTGTTAGCTACACGGTCAGGTTCCTAGGATCACAACACACGACGTGAACACCTGGTACATGGCATGTTCCCACAAGATTTTCCCTATCCTATGTCTTTTCCCACACGACCTATGACAAAGTTAGAGACTACAGGGAATGTACATAATGTATATGGAGTGTACTTAAGAAAAATTGTTTCTCCCCGAACAGAAGAACACATGGCGTGTAGTCAAAACTACACGATGTGTATTCTGGGTTTTTCCAGATAGTAAGCCTCAGAAACTACTCCGGATCCCCGAAAACACTGAAACGAACACTAAAAGTGCCACATTCCAATCCGTGAGGGCCCATACTCCCCTATAATTAAATTTTGGCATCTTTAACAAGTTATAAAAAAGGTAAACAAGTCATTGATCCACCAAATTCCGGTCCATGAGGGCCCATAACACCTCAAGAAACTAAATTTGGAATTAATTTAGGTAAAACCTTACACAATCAATGCTCTAACAAGAAGCCTATATTTTTATCAAGGCATCTATCAAAACAGCATGCATATTATACACAACATCTTTCACAAGAACATGAAATTTTAATGCATCCTATATGACATGGAAAAAATGAATGACATGTGATTTCTAGAAAGTTACTATATGATTCATGAGATGGAATACCCTCATTTCATAGCGTTGCGACAGAAATAGAACCTCAATAACATCAATGGTAACAGTGAAAAACATGTGAATCATGCAATGGTGAAATCAAATCAAATGTAAAATTACAAAGCTAGAAAAATTTCAATAAACGAGGTAGGATGGATTTTCCCTGTACATGGGTTAGCTACTCTTGGGCAAAAATTATTACCAAGTACCTATTCCATCCTATCCCTGGATAAAGGCTGAAAACAGTAAGTTAAGAGAAAAGAATGCCTCTGATACCACTTTGTAACGTCCCGGTTCCAAAAGCCGCCCTGAGGCGCCCCGTACCCGGTTGGTCACATGGCCTCAAGCGCATTTCCCTGAACTCTAGAGGCAACCAAGTAGCAACGAGGGCCTTAGGTGTGATAGTGAGGAAACTATTCCTTCATTGACAGAGTAACATAGCAGAAGATAAACAATTATACATTAGCGAAAGTAGTAAATATCCAACAATAGTAAACAACATAAGACTGAAATGATAAACAACTGGAGCACATATATATAAAGTGATGCATGATACATATATGTCTAGGAAAACATCCAAACAAGTCACAATTCTGAATACAATAGTGCTAAACCAAAGTGAAAAAGAAAACAGTAAACTCCTAATCATCACAAGCTATAGCTTGGTACCATGCTACCTAGCTCCATAACAATCAAGAACCTGAAGTAGAAGGGAACTTGACTTTATCTATACCTACAATATTATAATATATTTGGGCCCAAAAGCAAGACCCAAATAGGGTTTGAGACTAAATCCCAGTAGGAAACCACTCAAAGATCTATGACTAATAGTCAGTGAATATATGGTAGGTAAAAGTACAGAAAGCGGTGAACAGGAAAGTACTCTGTAGTAAGAAATCCACAGTCCAATTATCAAGCAACAACTAATCAAAGTAGATAACACAAATAGGTAACCCTTTGGGATGTAATCGTAGACTATCCCCTCTAGTCCTACCTAGAAGATACAAGAAACCCTCTAGGAAGCACACACAGTCTCATCCCTCTGGTTCAGCTAAGGTATAGACTCTCTAAGGAAGCACTCACCGTTAATTCCTCATATAGTATCGTATTGGTACTAAAGGCACTATAAGGAAGCACTTACATCACATTCTCTCTTTGTCCCATGTCGAGGAACTACAGACTCTCTGGGGAAGTACTCAACATCAATTCCCCCTATGGTCTTGCATCGTAAATTAATAAGACACTCTGGAGAAGCCCTTACGTCCATTCTCCATATGGTCTACTACACTAGGTTCTCAAAACCGTGTGTAAAGTCAGTATGTATCGAATCTCATAATGGAAAAAGTAAACCTCAAGAACTACTTGTCTAGCATTCTACAGCAAAACAGCATGTCAGAAAAAGAACACTCCATCCTACAATGCTAGGCATGGGAAAGTAAACAGCAGCCTAATGGGAAAAATAGACCTAAAGGTCAAATACAGGAAAAATATGCATGGGGAATACATCCAAGTCATATAAAATTACCCTATTTTTAATCAATAACCTCTACTCAGACATACAAGCAAAGAAGACAAACATCAGGGACAAAACAGTAAACATGCAATACCCCGTTCAAGGGTATTGGTAGAATTTTCACATAAAACTCAATGAATTTCTATACAAAGGCACAAACCACCTACCCTGGGGTTAGTAGATCAATATACTTGAACCTCAAAGCTTGAATCTCCTTAGAACGTCACAGATCTATGAAAACGCATAAAACATTCAACCCACGATAACATGGAAAAGAGATAGAATTTGAAACGATGCTCTAGAAGACGATAGAACTCACCGATGTGATTCCAATGCAACCGACAGAGTTCAATTCAGAGGACAGATGGAGGCTCGGGGGTTTTTCAAAGATCCGCAGTCATACGGGTTCTCTCGGATGAAGAAAGGCTAGAAGAAGACAGTTCTATATGTTAGACGTGACCCCGATGCGTTTAATGAAAAAACAAAATACACGACCTGTACTTTTGGAGTACATGTCGTGTAATTTCCTTTTCCATACTCCACATTAAGAGGCCTCCAAACACCCTTACACAGCCGTGTGTGTGGCCCCTACACGGCCAACGCACGGTCTTCAGTGGCAAGGAAGTATACGACGTGTACTCATAAAGTACATGGCGTGTACTTTAAAAATATCCAGAAACTCATCTTTGCTCAAAAACTCAAGAAAAAGGAAAAACATAACTAAAAAGAAGTTCTAGGTTCTTACATTGATGTTGGCATAATTAATTAATGGAAGGTGGAACAATTAAAGTGCAGGAATTCTAAGAGTTATCCACCATTAAAGGGGGAGTTCAATGGTTGGGTGGTCCCCACCATTGAATTCAAATTGGGGGTTTTCTAGTTTGGGTGGTCCCTACCTCCATAACTCAAATAGATAGGTTTTAAAAGAAAAATAAAATGTTAAATAATTTTATTTTTCTTCTCCCTTCAAAATTTGAAAAATTAACTTCCACCCTTGACCTACTGCAGTCGAGGTAAAGGTCTCCTTAATCGAATATCGGCGCTACGAGTTCAACAGTGTCCTCAAATTTCAATTCTTAGCACCGATTCAAAATTTACAAAATCCCACTTGCACATTTACTAAATGTACCTGAAAAAAGTTCAAAAATTCATTCTTGGCACACTGGGCCTCAGAATCATGCACCATCAATTTTTACAAACTTGTAATATTCCTATATAATAAAAAAAAATACATGAAATTATTTAGGTATTAAAAAAATAATTGAAATAATTTTTTATGTACACATATACTTGTAGTTGTGTTTTCTATATTTTATATCATTTTCTATCTTTATAATCTAAAAGATTATATTTTCATTTCAGTTTTTATGAATATGAATTTTATACGTTTTTCATACTTATTATTTTATTTTTTTATATTAATATTTGAGGATGAAATATAAATCATGATTATTGTCTATTATTCAAGGTGGATTTAAAAAAATGAAGGAAATAGTAACATTGTTTTATTTTTACAATATAACTAGTGTCATGCAGTTACTGAACATGGTCATGCACCTAGAAGATATCTATATTAATGATCCAAGAGACATTTCAAGGTATAAAAACAAATTCTAGTGCATATAATTCAACATATGCTATGATGATTAAACTTAAACACATTCTTTATGATCTAATTTTTGTTCAAGATAATTATGTTAATTTTTCACTCTAGAAAATATCATAGAATGACTTCAATGTTTTACCTTCTTCCACTGAAGAAATCAACAATCATTGAGATTTATCATCTTCGACATCATTTGATCTTTATGTTGGGTTTAATTGTATTTTAGTTTTATTTATTATACTTCATTTCATCATTTGTTAATAAATTTTTTCATTTCTAGTTTTTTATTTTCCCCATTAAAAGTAGTTCTTGAGTTATCTTGTTATTACACTACAAAAATGGAAGTTTTTTCTGTGGCATCAAATCAAAATCTAGGTAAGTAGACTAGGTTTTTTTCTCATATAAAAAATAGGTTGTGCCTCTATGTTCTTGGAAAAGTGTTTATAAAATGGTTATCTCACCTGCAAAAGTGAGGTACTTAGAGGGTACTAATCTTATAAAGTACTAGATATGGTTTATTTGTATACTAGCATCATTTGTATATGAACCATTGTATATCTTTGTGTTCTATTTCTCTGTTTATTTTTCACTTAATTTAAAAAACAAGATACTCACTAGGGATATTTTTTCATAAAATCTGATTTTTTTTGTATTTAAAATTTTAAAATGTCTAATAACACCCCTATATTCATTATTTTTATCACCATAAATCCAATATTTCGAATGTGTAAAAAGTAATTCGAGAATTAAATTAAGGGATTTTTTCCTTACATTTTAATTCAGTGAGACACATGTCATATTCACCACCTATTTATTTTATTTGTTGTATATATTACCCATGAATTTATTTTATTATTATTATTATAAAAATTATTGGTATTTACAAATCAATTTATGTATCCATATTTCATGGAGATTACGGTTCAAAAGTTACCCAATTGGTAAGAGATTTTTGTCTCAATTTTCTTTCATTGAAACTTATATTATGTTACAAACCTCTCAATTATATGAGGTTTATATACATCCCATTTGACATTTAATATCATGAATTTATTTATTCTCATGATATTTTAATTTTCATTATTTTTTATTCCTTCACAAGACTTAAAAATAAAAGTTAACAATGTGGTAATGAATTTATGTTACAATCTCAACTTTTATCACGTTGTTTATGATTTGTTTTCTGATGATAAAATTTTATGATCCATCCCTCATGACACCCATGATTTTTATTAGCCTCGAGTTATTTCTCAGGAATACATGTTTTCTCTTAATTTTAATTTAATTATATACTCAAGAGTTCAAATGAATATTTTTAAGGAAAGTCAAAATTATTTATCTCTTCAGTTGAAAACATTTTTCATCCAAAACCATGTTTTCTAAAACTATTTTTAATTTTGTTTATATTCTCAAAATTATAAATTAAATAAATTTTTACCCATATTTTTATTTTGAGAAACTCTTTTGAGAACAATATTCATTCCAATTTCAAAGCATTTTCCATTTTTATTTTACTGAAAATATAAAAGGAATATTTTTTAAAATGTAAAATATGAAAGAAAATCTCTAATTTCTTAAAAAATATTTTTTTGAAGATTTATTTATTGTCTTCTTTGTATACTTTCAATGAAAATTATTTTGAAATTTTTTTATGCTTTAAAAAGTTTTTTCTAAAGTGGAAATAATATTTTCCTCAAGAAATTTATTAAATGGTATTTCAAAATCGTTTTCCATCTAAGATGATAACTATTGATGTAACCAATTCATTGATAGGTATATGATCCATGTATTCCTTTCTTATTCTTTCTTTTAATGGTTTATGTTTATGATGGAAAGATGTTTATGAAACCTGTTTCTCTTCCAAAAGTTATAACATGAAGAAATGTTTATAAAGCTTTCTTCTTTCCACAAGTTATGATATGATGAGATAATTAAATGATTATGAAACCTATCTCTTTTACACATGTAATTATATGGTTAAATTTTTATGAGACCCATTTCATTTCATGGGTTATGATATGGTGAATTTTTTATGATATGTTGGAACACAAAAGTATGATTTTCATTATGTGATGGGTGGGACCTATATCTCCCTCTAATTTGTTGGGTAAATATTTATATCTCATGATATAAATAGGACTCTAATGGGGAGTAATCTGAGTTCATTAAGGGAATTTTTTTATTATGATGGTCTTGGGAGTGATCATTGACTACTATGATGGTTTTGGGAGTGAACTCATTCCATTATAATACCCTTGGTATTGAATCTGGACTACTATGGAAATAATTTCCTATCTTTATATTTATGTGATGATTTCATGTATTATTCTAATGTTATTATCCCATGGATCATGTTATTTGATTTCTTTATGATTCATGTCTTATTAATTACTAATATTTATTCCATTATGTGAGGTTATGATATTTTATATGCAAGGAAATATTTTCAAATGTTATGATCATGTTATCACACCCTTATGTTCATGTTTTTCTTACGTATCAACCTTGTTTACCCTTATTGAGAATTTGAGATCACCCTTTCTTATGTTTCCTTTTCCTAGGTTATAAATAAATTTATTATGTCTAACATGTCAAAAAATGGTTCTAGTGATGAATATCTTAGTGGGAGATGACGTAGTTTATATATGAACCAGTGTTTTATGTTTCCATGTTTTCAAAGGCACTATACCATTATGATCCCCAGACATGTGTTTGTGTAATGTAATGAATATTTATGTAAAATATTTAATAGATGTGGTTGAAAAGACTGGGTTGTTAGTTTCTATAGTTTGAGCTAGGGTATTTTAGTCTTAGGATTATATATGTAACTATAAGATCATATTTTAAGATGATACAAGGGATTAAATTGATTCTTCGATTGCATCCCATACCTACTGACTATTTTTTATTTCCATGTTAATTTTTTACATTTTCATGTTTGTTATATGTGGGTTCCTATTGTGATTAGTTCTATATTTTTTTCTCAGGTTTTATTTTCAAAATTCTTTGTGAGGTAAGTTGTAAAGTGTATTTTGTTTCAAATAGAAAATTGATGTGGTTTAAAAAAATATTTTAGTAATTTTTTGGGAAATAAGATGAAATGGTATATTTTGGGAATGGATTTTTAATTTCCTATATTATTTGTTTTCATTTAGTTTTAAAGAATACAATTGATTTAAGGGTTTTATTGAAAATTATGGTTTTAGTTCGCATGATCATCATATTCCCATAGTTTTTAAACCTATTTTGGAAAATGGTTTTAGTTTTGAACATCTTTTATATCATTAAATAAGGGGGTGTTTTTAAAAAGTATTTATGTAATGATATTGGTTTTATCTAATGTTTATGTGAAAAAACTATCTTTCTTTCAAACTAGTTTGAAAGTGGATCTATAATTAATGGTTTTTCATATTGTAAGGTGGACCGTGTCATACAGAAAATTTTCATACCCACACCTATATTAAATTTTATTTTTAAGATTTATTTGAGTTCTTGTTCACTCTTGAGATATGTCCAATGTCAAGGATAGTTATTGACCAGTGGGGATTTGAGGTTATTTATTTATATTATTTATTTATTTTCCATAATGAATATTCCAAATATAACTTTATTAATTTCATTTATAGTTATTAGTGGATACACGTAACATGTGTAGAGGATGTGGATACCGGTGGTCACTTTTTTTTCAATGCAGTTGGGGGTGAGTGGAGGGACTATATTTAATTTAAAATTTTCAATTATCCAATCTACCTGCTTATTCTTTCATATCTGATTTTGGCATGGATGTTTGAATTAAGGACATGTCATTATTTATTTTTTGTTAAATTTTTCATTTTTTTATAACTATAATTCAAGGGTGAAATCATTATCATTAATTATATCTTATTCTCTACTACTTTTCTCTATCTTGTGGAACTTAGAAACACACCTCAAATTGATTTAGAGTTTGGTTGGGTGATGGTTATAGTGGAATCTTGGGGTGGTTAATTACTAATGGTATTAAATACTAGGTTCTTTAGTGAGGTCCAAGGCTTCTTGAAAGACCTTATATTATTTAGGTCTATCATGGTAGAATTTATTTTTAATTTGTTTTTGGAACTCAGAAGGCTGGTGAAGGGAGGGTCTAAGGACCTATTGTTTTAACCGAATCTCATATTTCTATGGGAAATGGATTTTGAATTATGAATTTAGGATTTTTTTTATTATTGAAATTAATGGATCTGATCCTCATTATCATTATATTAGTTTCCATTGGGTCTATATTATGTGTTTTAGGATTGAGATGAGGGATAGATTTATCATGCGAGGTTGTCTTGCAAGGCCTGCAAAGACCATGAAGCAACCAAGTGCTTGATTCCAGATTTGTTCTTGGGAGTAATGCAATATTGGAACATGGATGTGAAGCATACAACCAAGATGAGTACAATATTTCACCCAGTTTGGTTTTTCTATTTGGAATCCATGATGATTGGACTACCTTATGTGTTAGAGAAATAGTAAAGGATTCAACGTAGGTCTTATGATGTGTTGGAATTGTTGGATTGGATTTTAGTTGAGAATTTAATTATATATTTTTTAGGTGATTCAATATGTGATGTGAAAATAGTTTTTTGTGTGCGAAATGTCGATTTCATGAGAAAAACATTTTTGGTATGAAATAAGGAGTTAGGGATTTTTATGAAAAATTAGTTTTTTATGAGTTTTTTGGTGTGGTTGATTTAATTATGAAATCTAAAGAGTTGTTTTGGTTTCAAACGACTTTAAAATATTAAGAAATGGAAATAGATTTTATAATAATTTTTTAAGGGTAATTTATTTTTTAATAAAAAATGGGGATCTTTTTAATGATTTAAGTGGGTAAGGTGATTTTTAAAATGAATGGGAATCCTAATTTTTTTCCAGTTTTTAAAGAAGCTAGTGGTTTCAAATTTTTTACTTTAAAAAGTGTAGTGGAATGGGTTTTTTTGGGTTTCAAAATTTAATGAGGAACTTGAAAAAGGTGGTATTTTTATTTTAAAGGAAGCCAATGTTTTTCAAAAATAAAAATATTGGTATTTTTTTGGGTTTCTACACATTTTTGGTGGTTGGAAATTATTTCAAAATGTGTATGTTTTGGAATTAAAAAAATGTATTTTTGGAATTGGTTTTAAAACTATTTATTTTTTTGTTTTCAAATGCGTTTGGGATATGTTTTATATTAACTAATTTAGGTTTGAGTTTGGGGTTAATAAATATAAAAAGGGTTTTTTGGGACCATTTTTTGAAGTGTATGGTGTTTTAAATTGGAATTTATTTAAAGAGTCTGCATTTTTAAAATAATTATGCATATGAATTTTTCCCTCTCTTTATTTTGGTGATTCTTGACCTGATTCCAGAGGCATAAATGAGTTGATTCATGTCTCATATTTATTTATCGCAATCCTCCTAGAAATATCTAGTGTAAAAGTATAGATATTTTTTGGAGTTTTATCTCTTTTCAGTTTTAACACTACCCTGTATCCTAATAGATTGGTAGGTATTATTACTTACCCTTAGTGGCGTTCCTTAGGATTATTCTAGGTGGTGTCCATTTGGTGTCTTTATTTGAGAATTGTTTTAGTAGAGTGGTATAGACCTGTGGTCCATGGTTAAATAGTTGAATTGGCGAGGATCCAAATTATTAGAGATGTTTGAAATTTACGAAGCTGTTATCATTTGGGATATCCTTTGGATTCTTGGTTTTGTCTCTTTTAGATGATGATTCTTTTTTCATTTATTCTTAGTGAGTTTCAGTAGTTATGGATCAGTGAAATATTTTCCCAATATATTCTATAGGTGAATTTTTGGGATTACCCCTTTTAAGTATTGATTAATTTGGGTAATTCCATGTCACATTGCATGATAGTGTCTTTTTTTTTCTTATTTATGGTATAATCTAGGGATTCAAATTATGGGTTGGACATGAGGAAACCTAGGGTATGTTTATGGGTAACTGGGAGTGTGGTTTGTTCCAGTTTGAATGTGGTTACAACTTGGTTGAAATAATTTATCAGGATCACCATGGGATGATATTCTGTAGGTATAGACCTAAATAAACCATAGATGCAATTCATGAACCCTAGGTTTAGAACTGTGTTGTCTCTTAATGAGGAATGTTCCCAGTTCTTATAGTCCTTGGAATTAAGACACTATGGATTTAGTGATTCAACATTGTTTTCTTTTAATATGTTTTATATTTTAGTGTTATCTTTATGGAATGGAGATAGTTTTCTGAATTTCTATGGAGAAAGGTCCCTTAAAATTCCTTTTTTGATTTTTTGAATGTGGTTGTTTGGTGACATCATTTCACTTTATAGAATTATGGTTTCAATTGTTCCACCATTTTTATTAGTTATTAATTGTATGGATACCTATGTTAGGTCTCAATTTATTTAGATCCTTTGATTGTTGTATACTAGTTCTCTCTTAAGGATATTCGATAGTGTTTGAGAATTCAATTATTTGTTTTAGGGAATCTATTTTACCTTGAGGGTTCACATTATAATTTATTTTGTATAATCTTATACTTTGACCTGAGACTTTTTAGGGGTAGAAAGTGGAATGGGGTGGATAATTCTCACACTGGAAAAGTCACTTTAGATATTAATTCATATCAATTGTTTTTATTTTACGTTATTTTACATTACATTAATTTTCAGCAAGGGATTTATAACATTTGGAATGTTTTTTGGAGTTGTATAGGGTGCACATGATTAGAAGTAACCATGAGGATACCATGAATTTTGGTATATAATTTTATAATGTCATTTGAAAAAGTTAACACATAGATAGTTAAAATACATGGGTTCCTTGGGGAAATAGTGTGATGTGTTTTTTGGGTACCTATATCCTCAGTATGTTTGGCGCATGATTTGGAAAATCCTATAGGTCACCAAAATTATTATTATTGTAAAATTACATATATTCCCACCTAAATTTTAAAACCCATAATTTCTTATTCTCCCATACCATGTTAATTGTGCGACACCCCGGCTGAACCCCCCTTATGCATGCCTCCCCTCCTTCAGATCTCATCTATTTATGATGATTCCAAGTGTAATATTCATGGTTTGGGACCAGAAGTTTGAGGTAGGAACTCCTATTATATATATTTTTGTTTCTTATCAGTGTCTTCTTTTCCCTTACATTTTTTTGATTTATAAAAACAGTAAGAGTGTTATATTGACCCAATTTTGTGGTGTTAACTTTTTGATGGTATGTGATCTCTTCTTCTGGTCTCTTTTAGCCCGCATTGAAATATTTTTAATTTCCAGCATCAATTTGATTGATTTTTTCCACTTCCATAACTTTAAATTCTTTAAAAATTTATTTAATAGGTTTTTAATTTGATTTATAATTCAGAAATAATTGTATTGTGTGTGTCTATTATAATTATATGATGATAACATGATTTTATCTTGGTTTTTCTAGAAAGTACATGGTTTCCATATTTTAAAGGTTATATTAAAATGGTTTTTCTTTATCATGCACAATAAATATTTTAATTATTGGATGAATAATATTTAACATAGTGTTTGATATTTATAAAAATGTTTTGGGATTTCAAAGTTATTTTTAATGGTTTTACATATAATCTCATGTAATATATGGAATAAAAATTATTGTAACTTTTTTGAATAATTTTTTTGAAATAAAATAGAATGTTTCCAAATGGTTTCACCCCAATGGGTCATAAAATAAAGTGATGGGTGGGTTTTTACCCTTTATGGGGTTTTAATGAAAGTGGGTTGATTATTTGAATCAATTTAAAAATGGGTTTCTATGAAAGATAGTGCGAATTAAATTCTATTTTAATATTTTTTGAAATGTTTAGTTTTAAATAATGTTTGAAATGATATTTCATTTTTTTTGAAAATGTGGATAAAATGTATTTAAATTAAAAAAATTATGTTTTAGAGGTCCATTTATAACATTTAATGACCTTTAAATGCTTTGGTGAGTGTGAGACCCTCATAAGGACCTTATTTTGGATTTTTTATGGGTGATTATTTTTAATCCATTTGGGAATGTTTTTTATTTACTCAATGGTTCTGTGATATATAAAAATTTGTTTCCTTGATAGGGTGTAGGAGTTATGGTGTGAGCTATTTCTCAAATGATTTATACTTATTCTATGTGATCTTTGATTTCTCACCACCATTTTTTGCATGTCATTGGAGTCCCAGGTGACTAAGTAGAGGTCCAGATTAGTTAGAGACCTAGTAAAAATGGTGGGTCAACTTTGGAGGGTAATTTAAAGATTGATTAAGCTATATAAATTTATTTTGGATTTCTATATTGAGTGAGATAGTTGAATTTATTTTTTTACCATCATAATTTTTTTCTCTTGGGATGTTAGTATACAGACAATTCAATGAGACTACAAGAGACATGAAAGGTTAAGTAGTTCACACATAGGGATTGTGTTTCTAGTTTGGATTGAGTTACATGAATCTCTGTATGATTCCCATGACACTTAGATCCTATTTTAGGATGAAATGGGTTATTTTAATTTTTTCTGTAATTACATCACATACCCTTCTATTAATTATTGGCATCATGTTCCTTTTATCCATTTTAAATGTTTGTGATATGTGGATTCATATTTCTACTTATTCCATTTTTATGGCTTGGGTTTTTTATTCAAATTAGGGTGTGGAATTATTTAGAAATCATGGTTTATTTCAAATGGAAAAGTGGTGTTGTTTTGAAAAATGTTTTTTATTAAATTTTGGGGAGAGGAAGAAGTAGTATGTTTTGGGAATGGATTTTAAATATCCTTTTTTATTGATTTTTAAAGTGTTTAAAAGGAAATCATTTCCTTATATGTTGGTTCAAAAATTATGGTTTTATGTTTTATAATCCTCATTTTTAAAAAAGGTCTTTATTCTAGTTTGTAAAATGGTATTGGTTCTGCCTATGTTTTCTCTCTTTAATTAAAGGGGGATGTTTTGAAAAAAAAGAATGATATTGATTTTATATAAAGGGAATGTGAAAACCTTACCTTTCTATATATATATATTTAAAACTATATTGAAAGTGGATATTTAATTAATAGTTTGGATTGTGGCAAGGAGGATGGTGTCCTAAAGAGTGTTTTTAAGCTCACATATATATTAAATTATAGTAAATGAATTTATTTAAGATCTTAATTTCTCTTAGGATGTGTCCCGCATTAAGTATTATTAATTACTAAAAGGGATTTTAGGTTAACTATTGTTTTTTATTTAGTTTCTTTAATACATCAACCAAATAGGCCTTTTTAACTTTTAGTTTTGGTTATTAGTAGGTACACATTATATATTTGGAGACTAGGGAAACTGATGGTGGATATTTCTATAGAGGGAGTTAGGGGTGAGTGGAGGGATTTAATTTACATTATTTTTTTCAATTTTTAGATCTACTAGATTTTATTTCGTATAATTTTTTGGTGTGGACATAAAAATTACAGATGGTCCAAGTAGGATTTTCTAGTGAAAATACAATTGTGATCTAACACAAATTTAAGTGTGAAAATATTTCTATTCAATGTATCTGATGGATTGTAAATTATCGCTAGCTCATGAGGATCATGAATGGTCCACATGTCAGTGGTGATCTAGGTCATGTTTTGGTTCAGGTAGGCACCCAGGCTAGTTCATTACATCCCTTATCTACCATTAATTTATTTAATAAATTGTTCACCACATATATTATAAATAAATAAGTATGATGTAATAATTTTTTATATGCTATTTCATGATTTATTGAGTGGAAGATAGATCAACTGAGACATTAGGGGAACTCCTTGATTCATTTATTAACTTGAGCTATAATGTCAATCATTCACCATTGTATTTTTAAATGTTTTTTTCATGAAATATATCATCTAAAACTACATTATCATGAATTAGTCCATTATTTACAATGTAAACTCATTTATTGGTAAGGTAAACATTGTTTATGAGATGATTCATAAAAATAATTCATTATATCTTCTTCATAATTCATTCATTTTATTCCGTCGCACATTTTAATCTTGGTAATTTAGTAATGGTTTCCAAATTACACCTCATTTCATTGAATTTAATAAATATTTCATAATTCTACCAATTTAGGAACATTATTGATCAATCATGTGTTGGGAATAAAATGAATGTTTTATTATACATAATCTTTTGATTTATTGATGTGCATGAATACATTTTATTACAAGAATTGTATATATTTGGAGGGCACTCCATATTTGATGAAGGATCTCGAAAGTATTCTGATAATTACATATTGAATTATAAAGAAACCATTTCATGTTTCAGGTCATGTTATTATGATAGGAATCCAATTTAGGGTCATTTTAGTAACAAAATACTATTTTCACTTCCAATTGAGCCTCATGTTTCAACTTAAAAATACTCTATATTTATAATGTAATGCGAGTAAACATTATTGGACTACTATCATGAACTACCCCTAAAAATACACCTCCTACACTTGAAATATTGATGAGGGCGACCCCATTGCCTTCCACTAATAGGACATGAGTTGGAAACTATCATTGAGATTATAAAAATAATTATATGAGAGGTATTTCCTTCTTGAATCCTAGGAATAGGAAATAATCATCCGAGAGAAGTCTAGAGTGACCTGGCTCGGAAAGGGTAATTAAATTGAAACCTTTTTTAGGCTTGTGTCAATGAGAAACATCGAGCTACTATACTAAATATTCAGATGGAATATGGATCCTTAAATCAAGACATGGAGATAGTGGGAGTAATGAAAAATGATTTTTTAGAAGGAAATTGGAAGACCCCAACCCCAGAATGCATGAGAGTTATCCTAATGAAAAAATGAACTCTTTCTTCAAAATCCAAGATTGGTATCAAATGAAATGAACAGATTATTAAATAATATTCTAGATGATCCATAAATATGGGACATAGTTCGCACTCTGAATCCTGAAATCTCTCTAGGATTGGATGGATTCATGGGCTCATTCTATATCTATTTCCAAGAACTTTTTATAGAAGAGTTGTGTGTGTCCATCCAAGAATTATTAATAGGATGAGACTTACCATGGGTTTCAAGTGAATCTACCTTGGTCCTAATTTTTAAAGTGAAATATCCTTCATCAATTAACCAATACAGGCCCATCAATATCTGCAACATCCTCAATAAGGTTCTGGTGAATGTTATCAATAGAATACGTACTCTCCATATCTCTCAATGGGTCTCCAAGAACCAACAATCCTTTATAAAAAGAATATCAAACCAAACTTCCATTACTTTGGTACATGATATGGTTGGAGATATCAATAAGAGAACACCTATTTCAAACATTTTGATCAAAGTGGATATAAAAAAACCATATGATAAGATGGAATGGAGTTTCATTAACAAGGTTTTGACATGCATGGGGTTCTCTAATTGGGCAGTGAATTTATTTTTTGGGACTTCATCTCTTTTTTGGATATCTATTATCTTCATGGGGAATAAGTACAACTTTTTTTAATTCTACTCATGATCTAAGGTAGGGCGACCCTCTTTCTCCCAGTCTCTTTAGTCTGGTTTAAGACACTCCCAACAGAAAAATTGATTCATGATTTCTCAATGGAAACTTATTCACATATCATGGAAGGGAATATTTCAATGAAATATATCAAATTTTCTTACATATGACTTGATCTTCTTCATGAATGTAAATATTAGAAACATTCAAAAATTTAACAAAATCATGGATACCTACTATAGATTGATTGGACATACCATTAATCACAAAAAAAGTATTGTCTTATTCTAAAAGTGATGCCCATTATGATGGAGGAAGAAAATTGAGGAGGGTATGAGGATGCAAAGAAGATCCTTCCCCATGGATTACCTTGGTGCAGCTTTTGCTCTAAAAAGGATTTTTATGCACTATTTTGGTAGTCTTGTTTATAAAATTATCGATCGTATCACAAATTAGAAAAACTGATTTCTTTCTTTTGGGGGTCACATCACTATTGTCAACTACATCCTATATTCCATTATGATTTATGTTCTATCAGTGATCAATTTTCAAAATATGATGATGAAAACTATTGAAAATGTCTTAAAAAATTTCATCTAGGATTCCAATGATAAAGGAAATTTCCATTGGGATGCTTAGGAAAAGATGGGTAAATGAGTGGGAGATGGTGGTATTAACATAAGGAGTTTAAAGGAGTAAATCTATAGCATGAAAAAATAGAACGGTACTTTTTAGGGGTAGTTTTTTGTGGATCATGTTCATTGATAAAAGGTATTGAAATCGCCATGAAAATGCTATAGGTGGAGGGTATTGGTTATTAATCTCTATCGCTCATCACATCCCTATTATGATGAGCCATTTGAAATGGATTGTTGGTTGTGGTCAAATTAGATTTTGGAATGCCAATTTGGTTGAGGAGACTATTGACTTACCAAGCAACCTGACCCCAGACTTCACCTTCACCGAAGAAAGAAGGATTCAACCATTTATATATGTTTTTATGAATCAACATCAACTGGAAATTTTCAACTGCATTGAACCTAGCCTTAAACCGTATAAATTTATTTTCATGGGATCAACTTCATGTGACTAATCAGTGAATGACTATCGATCAATAACCCAAACGAATGAATTTTAGAAGGAATGTAATGAGATCATATGGTGTAATGATATCCCCACTAAATTTAACTTCTTAGTCTAGTTTCTGCATAAAAATATTGTTCCTAAGGATAAACAGGTCCAGAGAAAGGAAATCTCTTTGGAATCATGATGTTTCTGCTATAAAAATCACACATAGGAATTGTCTACTAACCTATTATTTGAGAGTAATTGGGTGGAGGATGTTTGGAAATTATTGGGTGAACTGATTAGTTTCAATTTTCATGATTACAAATAGGATTAATTTATTCATCCATGTTTTTGGGAGGCTTTCAATAGAATGCCTAAACAAAAGTCTAGATAACTACTCCTATCGGCCTGTTGTTGGAGCATTTGGATTGCTTGTAATCAAGCCTTCCATGATGGAATACAAATTTCTTGGCTGGGTTTGGGGATGAAATCCAAAAGAATAGTGGTTGAATCGATTCCTCTCTTTAAATGATGGGATTTTCTTCAGTTCTTAGAAGGATCATGTTTGGATCTTTAATTTATTATATACCAGAAAATCAGATAAGTTAATGAAGATTGGTGATATGGAGACCCCCAAACAGTGGGTATAAACTCAATCTAGATGGTTCTTGCACCCTCGATGTCATAAGAGTGGGAATGATCATCATCGATCTGTATTTCAATCTTTTATTGTAAGATTTTTCCAAGGAGAATCTCTTATGATGGAGGCTAGTGCATTGTTAAAGGTAATTGAACTGTGTTGATCTCATAAAATTATGCTGGAGTCGATAAACGCTGACTATTTGGAGGTTTTGGGATCATTATAAGGAATGTAAAAAACTAAATGGGATAATACATATCTCATTCTCAAATTTAAAAGACTCCTTAAATCATCGGTTTTCCTTCTTCATACTTGGAAGGAGGGGAATAAAGTGGTGGAATTCCATACTTCTCGAGTAGCTAACATGAATCAATGATCTATTTTCTTCATGTTGGGGAAAATTCCTTCTGAGTGTGGTAGTTTTCTAAATTCACATTCCCTTGTTCTACATTAATTTAGACCTCCATGAACTTGTTTTTTATTAGTCCTTTACCAATTTTCCATAAAAATTTAATGTTTGATGGATGGACGTAATGATATATATAAAAAAACCCAAAAAATACCAAGTGAAACTCCAATAAAAATAACTCATGAACACTGGCCACAAGCTTCACGAGATAATTAACTTTAGACTGATCACCTAATCATTCCTTGAAATATAACACACACACACGTATATATATATATATAAAGGGGTGAAAATATAACTATACTCGGTAGGATCACCCCCAAAAACTCTCATGAAAATGTAGAAAAAGATACTAATACCTCAATAAATAAACACCAGAACAAACTCATACCTAATGGAGGCCCACTATTACCCATTATCACTAAGGAACACTCACCCAGTTTTGCATCCACCTATAGTAATATAATAAAGAAATAATATATTAAGAAGGTACCCCATGACCACATACACATTAATCTAGTGAATCTCATTCCACAAAGACATAACTCTTTATGGTTCACCCTTTAAATATCCATAAAACCATATCATAACCATAAATTCATATCCATAACCGCATACCAAATTCCATATAAAAAACACACCAGAAACAATTCCATATTCCAAATCACCACAAAACAATCACACATCCATCTATCCAATGGCCCGAAGGCCTTCATTTTTTATTGATTTTTGATAATCCACCTTTCAAGGGGTGAGGTGGAACCCTTACAAGGCCCATAGGCATAAGTATTACATGGCCCGTAGGCCTTAGAGGAATTCATTTTCCCATAGGCTTCAAAAATTGCATACCACGCCAAGGGAATCAACCCCATGCCCTATTCTTACCATGAAAACCCCCATCATGAATTATATCCCAACCTCTATCACATCACATTATATCATATACACTCTAACTACAATACATCACAACTCATTCATCATAACCACGTGAAATTATAACTTATACTATTCATATAAGTGAGAGTGTGGAAGAGGGAGTAGCCATCCATTTTTTTCTATACAACATGAATGTTGGGGAAAACCCAAAACCATATTGGTGTTAATAAGGTTATCTGAATCATGTGGTGGTGAATAATAAAGAACTAAAAATTAAAAATATATTAGTTACTCACAAACCTAGAGAAAATGGTTGATTGAAAAAACAACACACATCCTATAACTACTATATTAAGATAACCACATCACATCAACAACTACTACCAAAACTATTAAACCAAAATACCCAACCAAAATTAATAACTTCACAACTATATAACACATTCCTATTTGATCACACTATTATGAAATTTCATATTTACCACTACCATCCATATTACATTCAATAATTCTTATTTAATTGAAAACTATTGATAAATAAAGTAACAATTATTACAGACACTATTTTCTCTTATAAACCCTTTCCTTTCAAGGATACTCGCCCGATTTACGACATTTCATTTACTAATCACTTTCATGATTAAATAGAACATAAAATTAATCCATTAATCCATTTAAATTCTAATTAGTTATTTTATATTTATTTTAATTCAGCAATAAATGATATTAATATGACTTTATAAAACACACCACATCAATATACCAGATTATCCCATCAACCTCTAAAATACCCATGCTAATAGCCACCACACCACCCCAACAGTTCCACAATAACTAAAAACCCATATGAAACTAGGAAAAATAATAACAAAAACATCACTCCCACTTTACCTTAATAGACATATCACATCAACACCCACAACTCCTTATACAAAAACTTTTTAGGAAAACCACATCAATTACAAAAAAATATAATCATAAAATCCCATAAGCAAGAGACAGAAATTTCCACCATAAGAAACACAAATATTCTCACATTTTTTTGATCATTATTTTATATTAATCAATAACCTAAATAATAACAAACACCGTCATATTGATAGATTTCCATGAAACCAATTTATGGCCATATTTATGTGGATAAACTTTTATATAAGTTAATTAAATCATTTTAACAGTAGAAAAAAATATAATATCACACCACAAACAAGGTTAGAAATTCAAAATCACTGAAAATAGATATAATAAATAACATTTAATTCCAAACATCCCCTAAATTCTTTATTTATTGGTTCATTATATTTGTTTAGTTCAATCCTTAATTTTATCCCAATGAAAACAAAATCATGATTAATCCAAATTCACATATAATAAAAAGATTTTTTTTTGAATCCCATGCCTAAAATAATTCTTTAAAGAATACAATGTATGTAGGATAATTGTAAGGTTATCATGATTCTTGGAACACCCAAGGGTTTCCCTTCCATCTAATAATAAAACATCCCTCATAAATCACTCAACAAAAAATCCATAAAACCAAATCATCTCCACTATAATAACATCTACAAGTAGAATTAACTAGAAAATAAAGAAGAAGAGAGGATAAAATCATCAAGAATCTCAAATATATATGTCTATTCATGTCAATATCCCAAAAATTTCAAAGGATAGAAAAATACCTCTAAAGATATTCGATTGATCACCTAGGGATCAATGGATGTTGGGGAACTATGAGGTAATACTAGAAAAATCCTGAATTTATAATTATTCTATAAAAATATAGTGTCACGGTGTGAAGAGTGTGACCACACTACAAAAAAGGTCCAATTCACAATCCAATATGTGATATCCCCTGAATCATAATGTTTAATCCAACAAAAAACTTATATAGTCAATGAAGGTCATGAAATAACTAATATGGTTATTCAATTATCGTAAAAAACTATGATCAATGACATGAATCGAAGTCTACCCTCATGCACTTCAATAAATCAGCAAATTGAATCATTAAAACTATCTCATAACAAACCCCTGATATGTAGAACAATGGAACTTGAAAAAAAGGCCCCCATAATGAAACACCCTTATACACAATCCAAAAATATTGATTCAAGAGTCTATCATGCCATAATCGATCTCACCACACTGTAACAAAACTCTACCTGCCAGATAAAAACCCATTAAATGTCACGACCTCATACCTACACTATAACATTTTCCCCATAGTACAACATCAACCTCTCACAGTTCAATTAACCCAATCATCATAAATCCTATCCTCTAGTATGGCAATAATAACAAAAATCCCAATGATCATGGTATGAATATGGATAATAGATAAAAAATCTATTACAATTCCCTTCACTCCCACCAAAAATTATCTAAGACTTCTATATAACCTCTAATTCATTAGAAGAAAAAAGGGTCTAGGAAAGTCTAGAACATTATATTAGATACATCTCAAATGATTATCATACTTAAGAATCAAAACCGAACCTAAAATAAAGGAAATGGGTAAAAAAATCATAAACACTCCAAGGTGTCACCTCTCAAAAAATAACCATCCAACTACCAAAACATGAACATAATGTAATAGAAAAACATACCTAAGTACACCAATATTAAAATAAGTATCTCAATATCATATAAAAGTAACTTGGATAAAAATATATTGGGGTATTGAGAATGTATCTATACCTCATTTCTCACAAACACTTCTCTCATGCATTATTTTTCCACATATCATTATCCAAGGGAATAAAACACCTATGGAACACCTTCTCTTGATGTTCCAAAATATAAATTATACACTCTATAAACATTATTTGATCATAAAAATCCAAATAATGATAATCAATGACATGAGAATCATCATGAAGATACTAATGAAACTAAAACACATGGAAGAAATTGTTGACCGAACTTTCACACAGATGAAGATCTAACTGATAAGACACTTCACCAATATGATAAAACATATAAAAAAGTTTTGATAAACCTAGAAGAGATCTTACTCCCTTGACCAATTCTTGGGAGCCCATGTTAAGGATAAAATTTCTAGAATACTTGATAGATAACTCCTAACTCTAATGGCCTCATCCTACAATCATTACAAGAATGTTTTAAGTTTTGAGACACTTTTATTTTTTCATGAATCATATTCAAAATCTCAATCATGCTCTACACCACATCAGTTCTAAGAATAATTAACTAACTAATATCAAACTTGTCTTATTATTATTTTCAAATCTACTTGTACACACATTGTGACATGTAAATTTTTTAAATTTATCAACCCATGAACTATTGTTGAAGAGAAGAGTATGGTTGAACCATAGAGAGAATGTGTCCAGAGATTGGGAATATCCTTTGGAAAGAATGTTTAAGAATATGAGTTTTAATGTGATCGATGACTTAAAATTATAAAAAATAAATTAATATTTAAAAATAATTAAATAAATTAACTAAAACTATTTGAGAAAACTAAACTAATATATGGAGAAAATAGATGGAAATGAAAGTGTTAGAGTTATCACATCCACTCAGGTGCATGGAATTCTATTTATTTAATTTACACATCTGAATATTTATTTAATAAATTATCCCTGATTCCAAATTTAATCAATATACTACCAGTTCTCATTCTATGTTGTTATACATTTTTATAATTTTCAAAAAAATCACCCATCATTTCATTCTCTAATTTGTTTAATAATTTTTGCATCACATGAGAATCAAATAACTTGTTGAAATGTAGTGACCCCATTCTCACAATGTTGAACACTATTACAAATAGAGCTTTTATCAGTGCTATAAATAACTTTTAATAGAACTTTTTTAGTATTTTTAATCTAAGAAAAGATAAAGGGTGTCCATTTTATTAGTGCTAAAAAAGCACTAATAAAAGGGGTCTTTTATCGGCACTCAAAAAAACGTTGATAAAAGGGGCCTTTAGCAGCACTTTTCTTAGTGATGATAAAATACCCCTTTTATCAGTGTTTTTTTGAGTGTGGATAAAATTCAAAAAATGTAAAAAAAAAATAAAAAAATCCAAAAATTGGAGACCCCTTTTAACAGCGCCTGCCACCACCTTTCAATAGCGCTCGCCACCTGCCTTTGAAAAGTGCTCAGAATCCCTCATATCGTTCCCACCCCCACCATCCAGCCTTTAACAGTGCCCAACCCAGCCCTTCAATAGTGGTTTTCCACCTGCACTTGCATGCGACCCCCAACATCTCCTTGGATTTGAGCTCGAGACTTATTCCCTACGCACTAGAAACTTTACCACTCCTCCATGTTACTTTGTTCTCCATTTAATGCCATATCTATATATATATATAGTTATTATTATTCATATATTAAAATATATTTATATAATATATATATAAATAGTTATATTAACATGTATATATTTATTTGTATATTAATATCTATTTATATCAATTTATTTATATATACGTATTGTTATATTTTTTATCCGTATATTTATTCATATATTAATATACATATTTAGTTATATATTTATTCATATATTAATATATATTTCTAAGATTATTTTTAAATAGATTTATAAAATATGTTTTTTGTGTGTGTTTATAAATAAATAAATAAACAAATACATACATATATACAACAAACATAAACTTGTATATATATTATATATATGTGTATATGTAAGTGTAATTATACATATTTATATATATTTACAATATTATATATTAATATTTCTATTTATATGTTAGAATATATAGATAATATATACCAGTTTTCTAAAACACACACACACACTAATATATATAAACACACACACACACATTATATAGGTATATAAATATAAATATTTTTTATTTTAAATAAAATGGATATTAGTTTTTATTTAGATAAGGCTTATATGTTAATAAATATATTTCATATGTAAATATGTTTAATTAATTATTTATAAAATTAAATTTTTAGGTGTGAATATATAAAAATATGTATATATCATTATATATTTGATTATAAATAATAGTAAATTGTGAAAAATGAAAAAATTCCAAAACCATTATATCAATGTTAATGTAATACTTGTGAATAAATTTATTTCCTTCCAGGAAAGGGAAAAAAGACACCCATAAATGAGCCTGAAAATTCATCAAATATTAAAAAATCGGGGTATGTCAATTAAGAACTCAATTTTGGAGGCCTTATTAGATTTATTTAGCCTAAAAAAACCTTTACCATGATCTATCAGGTCATAAGGGAATAGAGTTCATTGCAAGCTTCGATTTGATATGTGGTTGAACTCCAACGGACACCCGAATCAAAATTTATGGCTCTTTGAAGAATGAGTTGTTTTTTCAACTTAATTTAGATATTTTATTTATTCATTTATTTATTTTATATAAAAATTGTTATTAAATGACTATTATTCGATAAAATAAAAAAAATTATTAATAAAAAATATTTATTAAATTATTTCATAATCTTTTTTTACTAAATATATTATATATTAAGTTTAAATTTAAATTTATCCTTATCTAAAACACATTAAAAAAATATATATTTTATTTATATTAATGTCAATATGTTTTTATATTAATATATTAATATATTAATTTTAATGATTTTTTTGAAATAAAACCTTTATTAGCGCTAGTAAAAAATCACTGATAGGTGGAGGGTCTTTATCGGCACTTTTTAAAAAGTACTGATAAAACCCCCCTTTATCAGCACTACAAAAGCACTGATAAAGAGTTACATATAACAAATATTTTTGTAGAGATTTGAAATGTAACCTTTATCAGTGCTTTTTCTAGCACTGATAAAGGGTACCCCTTTATCAGCTCTTTTTTTAGCGCTGTTAATGGGGTGGAACTGTTGAAACCCAAATCCGTTGTACTGAAAGTATTTATATGTGCTGGGTTCTCTCCAATGAGATCAATTATTAGGCATCACTCATGGATTTTTTAAGGGGAACATGCACAAAATATTAAAATTTTTATCAATATACTTATTTATTCAGAATTCACTCGTGTGCATTAAAGAATTCTATCTTGCGTATGACTGAGTTCCATAAAAATAAATTGTCAACTAATTTTCTACCCATGAATGCTTATTAGGTATCACATTAACAAGAACCAAATCATGTGTGAAAACTCCATAAAAATTAAAGCAAAAGAAAATATAATTTAATAAATAAAAAACTATCGAAATCAATTAACTGATAAGAAAATGTGAAATTAAATTAAATGCATGAAATTACCCTCACGTTCATCATGAAAATTAACCTGAAATTACAATGAAATAATTGACATGGTAATGAAATGGTAATTAAGGAATAATATAACCATGTTACCCAACTGATATCCATATGTGTGCCCATTATTTCCCCTTAAGGAACATGAAATCCTAGGGATATCAGAATACAAAGCGAACCCACCCTGTTTTTCAACTTCACACACAAACCACAAATCATGAACCTCCAAAAACACCTGGAAGATAGAGGAAATTCTGGCCATGTCATGCGCAGGTTCACAACATAGGGAGGATAACAACATCATGGGGGTCTCTTGCATGCTAGAGGGTTGCGACCTTGTTGGAGGTAGGTCGTTGGGCATGATTGGGTGTGTAGGAGAGAGGATGTGAGTGGCAGCTCGTGAAATGTTACCGTAGGGGTGTCAGTCAGGAATGAGATGAAGGGGAGGCACCTAGTGGGATGTTGTCGTTGGGTGGAGAGTAGATTGCCCATTCAGGATTTTTTAATATGTTTTTTTAATATTTTTTTAAAAAATGGCTAGGTTTAAAATATTTTAAAAAATATGCCTCAATGGAGGTATTGCCAATTCCTCCTTTCCACTAAAACCAAAAAAAATTATTTTTTTTGTTTATATATATATATATATAAAACAAAAATAAAAAGGAAAATACAATTTTAAACAGAATTTATCTTCTACTTAAAATAGAGTAGTACTACCATAACAGTAGTCTGTATTTTGACAAAAGCGCTCACCCCGGGCCACCTTTTATAAGAGGGCTTACTCTGAAAAATCATTCTATATTTCTGATGTGGGATTCTGGTTCTCCCTTTCCTGTGTAGAACATTCTGCACTTCCAATGTGGGATTCTGTTTCAAGTACATGGTTTTGAAAGACTATGAAATATAGACTATAAGACCAATAATAATGAAACATAAAACCTGGATTAAACAAATAAGAAATAGTTTCAAATAAAATTAATTTCATAAAAAAAGATGATGGAAAATAATATATAAGGTTTCAAAGACACATACTTGAAACTTAAAAAAGTTTCAAGTACGTGACTTTGAAAGATTAAAAAATGTAAACAATATGAAAAACATAAATGAAACTTAAAACATGGATTAAACATATAATAAATAGTAGAAAATAAATTTACTTTCATAAAAAAATGTTGGTGAAAAAAAATTTATATGTTTTCAAAGACACCTACTTGAAACCAAAAAATTTTCAAGTATGTGACTTTGAAAGTCTATAAAATATAAATGATAAGACCAACATAAATGAAACTAAAAACATGTATTAAAAATATAACAAATAGTTGAAAATAAAAATAATTTCAGAAAAAATATTGATGAAAAATAATTTATAGGCTTCCAAAGACACCTACATAAATCTTAAAAATGTTTCGAGTATGTGCCTTTGAAAGCCTATTAAATATAAATTATAAGACCAATATAAATGAAACATAAAACATAGATTAAACATATAATAAAATATTTAATTAGTCAATTATTATTATTAATAATTAATTAAATAATAATTAATTATCCAATTAGTAATTATTAATAATTAATTATATAATAATTAATTAGATAACTAGTAATATAATTATTAAGTATATAATAGTTAATTAGTTAATTAGTAATATAATAATATATTATATTTATTTATTATAATTAATAATTAGTAATTATTAAAAATTATTATATGATAATTAATTTATTAATTGGTAAGATAATTACTAAATTTATAATATTTAATTAGTTAATTAGTAATATAATTATAAATTACAATTAGTCATTAAAATTACTAATTAGTCATTATTAAATATTATTACATAATAATTAATTAGATAATTAGTACTATAATTATTCTTTATAATTATTCGTTATAATTATTCATTATAATTATTCATTATAATTATTAATTATTAATTAGTTATTTTTTATTTAATATTTAATAATTAGTTAATTATTAATATAATTATTATTTTTATAATTATTAGTTAGTTAATTATTAATTATTAATAATTAATTATATAATAATTAATTAGTTAATTAGTAATATAATTAGTTAATAAGTAATATAATTATTAATTATTTAATAATTAATTATTTATTTAGTAAAACAATTATTAATTATATAATAATTAATTAGTTAATTAGTAATATAATTATTAGTTATATAATTAGTAATTATTTAATTAGTTATTTTTAATCATTAATTATATTATAATTAGTTATTGATAAATGATGGAGAGGTGTCGGGTGCTCCACACGGTTCCTCACAATGGCGATTAGGGTTCTGCTCCCTCCTCGTCCTCGCAATCGATGGAGGATTTTCTTCTTCAAGGTTTTTCTTATTCTGACAAGCACGTCAGACCCGTGCTCGTGAATCAACAGTCTTCAGATTCTTACTAGCCTGAGGTCAGTGCTCGAAATCAAACTTTCTCCTCTTTCAAAGGTTCAAATGTTGGTGTTCGCCGGAAGGGAACAGTTGCGCATGTGAAGGCTGATATGGATGTGATATCGGAGAGGCTTTAAATAGAAGCTCACTTTATCATTGCTTGGCTCATCTTGCCCAGAGGCGCTGCGCCATGGAAGCTTGACCATCTGAACCAACGGCTATCGGACATTTGGGGCTTCTCTTCCTGAAGATGTGTCTCTTTAGGGAAGGGTTTCTTTCACATCCTCTTCCCCAATGAAGACCTCAAGATGAGAGCATGGGGCTTTTGCTCAATATCCTTCAAACCTGGAGCCTTGCACATCCGCGAGTGGGATCGCAAATTCAACCCCTTTGAAATAGGTAACTCTTCGGTTCAAACTTGGGTGTAAGTGTTCAGCTTGAAATAGATTATTTGGCACCCTCATATTCTGTATGATATTGCTTTAGCTTTGGGTATTCCGATTAAAATGGACAAAGAAATGGAGGTTGCTAGATAGGGGAATTATGCTATAATTCTGGTGGAAGTGGATCTCAGCTCCACCCTCGTTGACAAGGTAATCCTCTCTACTGATGAGGAAGATATTGAACTGACTTTTGAATTTGAAAACCTCCCTCAGTTCTATTCTTCTTGTAAGGTGATAGGCCACGAAATCTCGAATTGTAGTAGAGCTATTGTTTGTGATTTCTGCTCTTTACATGGACATGACAACAACTCTTACTTCAAAAAGAATCCATCTCTGAAACCTACCTCTGTTAAATTGGCTCTGGGTTGTCCATCAGATGACCCATCGGATCATAGACCTAATATTGCTTCCCAAGTTCCATTGATTCATGTTTCAAATGCCAAACTGGATACAGTGAATAATCAGGAGATTATTTCCTCTGTTGCTTTCTCTACTGGACCTAGTGAGGCTAGGACATTGAATAATGTGATTTCTCTGGTTACTCAGCCTCTTAACTCAATCATGGGCCAACATTGTTGAGCAAGGTAACACTAATGATGTTAAAAATACTGAAACTCTTATCACATAAGATATGACCCTTGACATGGACGGTGAACCCCTTGCTCATGTGGAAGCTCAAGGGTCCATGTATGAGATTGTTCAGGGTCCTCCCACTACTTCTGATCCTATTCAGACTTCTTCTTCTCCGAGCACTGGAATTCTTGATGCTGAGAAAAGTGCTGGGAAAATCCTTTGCTCCCAACACTTGCTCAGTCTTTCGTTGATAATGCTTTGGAATCTTCTGTGGTTTCATCACAAGAGGCTCAGCCTCTTACAGCCATTTCTGGCTCCATTCCTCACATTCTACAGCCTTCGGTGGATCATGATAAGACTGACTTATCATGCAATCAGCAGTCAACAAGCTTTTATGTACAAGTTACCACTTGTAACTCTTTTTATATCCTCCTTTCTCAAGGCAATGATGCAGGACAAGCTGTGGACGGGGTGGAGAATGCTGCCGTGCATTTTCCATTTGGGCAGACTGGTTCTAAATTGGCGACAAAGGAGAAGACTCCTCAGATGAACCCTCCTCCTGCTGCTGATGAAGATGAACTTGACGATCCTTGGAAACAGATCAAGTCATGGAAATGTGGACACCATCCTAGAAGTCGTGGGAGGGGTCGCGGCCGGGCTGACTCAATTCTAAGGAAGGATGAATCACTTCACGTGCCTTCTAACTCGGATGAGGATGACTCAGATATTGAATGTCTGATGCAGCGTGTAGCTGAACTCCAAGAGATGCACTCAGTGGGTTGTGCTAAAGGTAGACGACAAGGAACAAACTGGGGATCATTACAGGCTGTTGAAAATAGAATTGCTGATAAGATTAGAAAAAAACCAGACCCTTGTGATGTGGGTTTTCTTTCTCTTGTGTTATTTTTCTGCCACTTTCCTATTCTGTTGCCTTTTTTCAATAAAAATTTGGGATTCGGCCCCATCTTTAAAAATATATATATATAATAATTAATTATTTGATTAATAATATAATTATTAATTATATAATAGTTAATTAGTGAATTTTTTGAGAATGATAGAGCTGAAGCCCTTTTTAAAATCAGTTAATTAGTTATATAATTATAAATTATAATAATTCAATATAATTATTAATTAGTATTTATTAAAAATTATTATATAATAATTAATTAGTTAATTGGTAATATAATTATTAATTATATAATAGTTAATTAGTTAATTAGTAATATATTCATTCATTTTAATTATTAATTAATAAATTTTAAAAATTATTATTCAATAATTAATTAGTTAATTATTAATATAATTATTCTTAATAATTATTCATTATAATTATTTATTATAATTATTCATTATAGTGACTAATTATTAATTATTAATTATTTAATTAGTAATATAATTATTAATTATATAACTATTAATTGTATAATAATTAGTTGGTTAATTTGTAATTATTAATAATTAATTATATAATAATTAATTTTTTAATTAGTAATATAATTAGTTAATTAGAAATATAATTATAAATTATTTTATAACTAATTAGTTACTTAGTAATATAATAATTAATTATATAATATTTAATTACACTACTAGAAATATGACTTATACCAACGGTTTCGGCCAAAACGTTAGTATAGTTCATTAATTTGGACCTATACCAACGGTTTGGCCAAAACCGTTGGTATAGGTCACTTATATGGACCTATACCAATAGTTTGGGACAAACCGTTGGTATAGGGGGGACCACCGTTGGTATAGATCCATTATAGAGGAACTATACCAACGGTTTTGGCCAAACCGTTGGTATAAGTCCATTATAGAGACCCTATACCAACGGTTTGGCCAAAACCATTGGTATAGGTCCCCCCTATACCAAATATTTGTCCAAAACTGTTGGTATAGGTCCCAAAATCAAATTACCCATACCTACGGTTCTTTGATTTTTTGTCGAATCTTCGTACCGAGAACATTATATAAATCAAAATTTAAAATAATTATGATAATACATATATATATTTCTGAGATTATGTTCACAAAAGTCATGTTAGGTTAGTGGTTAGGCTGTTCAATTATAAACTAGAGGTCCTGGGATCAAATCTCACCAATTTTTTTTTTGAAATACATATACCAAAGGTTTTATGGAACCTTGGTATAGATTTTTATATTACATATACCAACGGTTTTCCAAAAACTATTGGTATAGACCTATCCCAATGCCTTACTTGGACACAGTCCTCCAAACCGTTGGTATAAGTTATTTTTCCAGTAGTGTTATTTAATTAGTAATGTAGATATTAATTATATAATTAGTTGAAGTGGCCTGAAGGCCTTCTTTTTATTTTATTATGGATAATCCCCCATTGAAGGGTTGAAGGGGAACCCTTACAAGACCCGTAGGCCCAAGGCACAAGGCCTGACATGACCCGAATGCCAATATTTGACTTGAAGGCCTAGATGCATAGTATGCCCATTACATGACCCGTAGGCCTAACATACTAGAACTGATCCTCCCCAGCTTCTACATCATTGGTCACCTAGCTCCCCACCATGCATTGCTGATCGGCTAGTACTGTCCCGTACAAAATAGCACGACGCCTGATCCCGATGGGAGTTTTCATACCATCTCATTCTTCCAATCCGGTTAGCTCTGCTTCCGGTGACTACTATTGTTTTTTTACTATGATCCTCTTCTAGGGCTTTCTCTGAGTGAACTGGGCTACTCCATAGTCTTTTTGGCCCAAAGGCCCTGTGGCTCGAGGGCCTTTGATGACCCGAAGACCCTTGAGACCCGTAGGCCCAAACCTGTGGCCCGAATGCCCAAATTTGGTGAATAGTTTGAGCTGATATGGTACCAAACAATACCTACTACATTACTTCTACAGTGCCTACTACAATAACCTAGAAATCCGCCTCCACTCGGTTTTGAACCTGAGTCTCTTGGATGCCAAACAGGAGCCCTTACTACTTGGGTACTAGCTCATTGACATATAATTAGTAATTAGTTAATTTGTAATTATTTATCATTAATTATATAATAATTAATTAGTTAATTAATAATATAATTTTTAAATATATAATAGTTAATTAGTCATCTTTTGAGATAGATAGAGATGGGGTCCTTTTTATAATTATTTAATTAGTAATATAATTATAAATTATAATTATTCGTTATAATTGTTATTTTTGTTATTTTTTATTTTTTAAAAATTATTATATAAAAATTAATTATTTAATTGGTAACATAATTATTAATTATATAATATTTAGTTAGTTAATTTGTAATATAATTATTCATTATAATTATTAATTAGTAATTATTAAAAATTATTATATAATAATTAATTAGTTAATTAGTAATATAATTATTCTTCATAATTATTCATTATAATTATTCGTTATAATTATTCATTATAATTATTCATTATAATTATTAATTATATTTTTTAATTATTAATTATTAATTATTAATTAGTTAATTAGTAATATAATTATTAATCATATAACTATTAATTTAATAATAAGTAGTTAATTAATTAGCAATTATTAATAATAAATTATATAATAATTAATTAGTTAACTAGTAATATAATTAGTTAATGATTAATATAATTATTAATTATTTAAAAATTAATTATTTACTTAGTAATATAATTATTAATTATATAATAATTAATTAGTTAATTAGTAATATAATTATTAATTATATAATTAGTAATTAGTTAATTAATAATCATTATTCATTATTTATAAAATAATTAATTAGTTAATTAGTAATATAATTATTAATTATATAATAGTTAATTATTTAATTTTTTTTGAGAAAGATAGAGTTGAGACACTTTTTATAATTAGTTAATTAGTAATATAATTACAAATTATAATTATTCATTATAATTATTAATTAGTATTTATTAAAAATTATAATATAATAATTAATTAGTTAATTTGCAATATAATTATTAATTATATAATAGTTAATTAGTTAATTAGTAATATAATTATAAATTATAAATTTTCATTATAATTATTAAATTTTAATTATTAAAAATAATTATATAATAATTAATTAGTTAATTATTATATAATTGAATATTAAAAATTAATAATTAACTAACTAATTATTATATAATTAATTATTAATAATATTATGTAAATAATTAAATAATTTATTATATGGTTAATCCATGTTTTAAGTTTCATTTCTGTTGGTCTTAAAGTTTATCTTTTATAGGCTTTCAAAGTCACGTACTTGAAACATTTTAATGTTTCATGTTGGTGTCTTTGAAAGCTTATAATTTTTTTTCATCTACTTTTTTTTACAAAGTTCTTTTTATTTTCAACTATTTGTTATCTGTTTAATTTATCTTTTGAGTTCCATTTGTGTTTGTCTTGTAGTTTATATTTTATAGATTTTCAAAGTCACGTACTTGGAACATTTTTATGTTTCAAGTAGGTGTCTTTGAATACTTATAAATTATTTTCCATCAAATGTTTTATGAAATTATTTTTATTTTCAACTATTTTTTATATGTTTAATCTATGTTTTAAGTTTAATTTATGTTGGTCTTATATTTTATATTATATATTCTTTAAAAGTAACATACTTGAAACATTTTTATGTTTCAAGTATGTGTCTTTGAAACCTAATAAATTATTTTCAATCAACATTTTTTATGAAATTATTATTTTTCAACTATTTCATATATTTTTAATCCATGTTTTACGTTTCAATTATATTGGTCTAATAGTTCCTTTTTTATTGTCTTTCAAAGTCACGTACTTAAAACAGAATCCAACATCGGAAATGCAGAATGTTCTACGTAGGAATGGGAGAACCAGAATCCCACATTGGAAATGCAGAATGATTTTCCAGGGTAAGACCTCTTATAAAAGGGATCCCGGAGTGAGAGTTTCAATCAGAATCCAGACTGTTGTAATGACATTACTACTGGATTTTAAATAGCAGATAAATTATTCTGAAAATTTTATTTTTGAGTTTTTTTTGTTTTGATTATATATATATAGGATAATTTTTTTTTAAAAAAAATTAATCAATTATTTTTAGTTTTAGCAGAAAGGTGGCATCGTCGATGCCGACTTTCACCTGATGAAAAAGGTGGCATCGACATTGCTGCCTTTAAGGGATATTTTTAAAAATAGTTTTAACCAAGCATTTTTTCAAAAAATAGTTATTTTAAAAAAACTAATTAAAAAAAACTTTGTCGAGGCATGGTGATGCATAGGTGGAAACAGAGGCCCGGACCGACAGCTTCTATATAAGTAGTGGCCACCTGATGATGCGCCATTTTGAGGATGGAGGAGGCACTAGGCATGTACATGGTTCTATGTGAGGATATTGGCCCTCCAAGGATGTCCATCCAAGAGGATGAAGATGGAGAGAGAATCCCCTACCCTGTTTCCCTTATATATGTATAAAAACAATAAGGATCTATAAAAAACCCAATTTTAAAGAAATTAATTATAAAAACAGTTAAATGTTAAATATTAATGACAATAATAATAATAATTATTATTATAATATGCTAAAACTAAAAGTTAATTAATTAATATAATTTAGAATTAATTATATAGGAATATACATACATATATATCAATATATATATAAATGAATAAATAAATATATATATAAATCGATAAACTATGATTAATACATAAGATAAAAATTAATTAAATTAATATAATTGCACATAAAATAATACTATTCTAACATAACAATAAAAATATATACTATTAAAATTTTGAAATAATGGTAGTGATAACGACAGTAATAGTAAAAATAAAAAATAAAATACTACTAATAAATGTTAATATAATAAACTAAATAATACTATAATTAATGAAACTACTGTTATTAATAATATAGTGTTAAATAATACATGTTAATAATATATAAAATATATATAAACTAATAATAATAATAAATTTATAATATTAAATATAATTTAACTAAAATTTATCAAAATGTCAAAAACACTAAAACACTATTGAAAGAACCTAAAAACACAAAAAATATGACAAGGATTAATTCAATATAATTTAAAATTAATTAAAATTTCAATTAATTCCATGTGCATAAAATCCCTCACATTTAAACTTTTTCACTCATTGAAAGAGAAATTAGAAAGAATACACAACTGGACTCATAGATAAATCGAAACATAATAAATAAAAGTTAAAATTTTTCAGAACCCTTTACCCACATAATATCACATTTCATAGAAAATTCCAATTTTCAAAAATAGTTTCTATTCCCCTCGAATTCATTCCATGAAAAAATCTACACTCAAGAATCTTGTGACCTACCTTTCCATCACTCTCATCACTCAAATAATTTGATCAAATCCATTCTCAATTCTCATTCAACTACATGATTATTATAGGATTTTCCTAAGTTTCACATCTCTACTAGTGGAAATCAAAATAATGCACCGATTTATAGGACTTCACATTATGTTCAAAGGTCTTTATGAATATGGGATAGTGGGTCATAAAAAATAGACATATTTTGGTAAATATGAGGGTTGAATCTTGAAATAAATGCATGATAAGTTTCAATCATAATATCACGCTCAAAATCCCAATCTCTAACACTTAAAACGTTTCTTATCCTCAAGAATATGAAAATACAAATTTTATAGTATTTTTTAATCAATTTTCTTCTTAATTTAAGGAAACAAATCATATAAATATAATGGATAGGTTAACAGGTCAGTATCATCTCTCAAACCTCATGAAATATATATAAGAAAGTATCCTAAGAAAAGGAACACAGTATATCATACTCCATAGAATATAAGTGAAATTTGGTCATATACTAAACTCTCTAGGTCCTGGAGTAATGATTCATCACTTTTATAGGTTTCCTTATAAGTGAGGGTAAATGAATAATGACCACAGATGTACTCATTATTGAAACAAAAAAGAATCTAAATTCCCATATCAAAATACATGTAATGGATGTGGATAATATGGAACATAACATTGACAATCTTTATGGGATAATGTAAATCCATGTACATAAAATGTCCCATTTCCCATCAAACAACCCTCTCAATGAATAAATCCACCACTACACTTATATTGAAATTCATCTTGAAAACATTCAATAAATTGGTATGGAAGGGTATCATATTTGGGATCATCCTAAAAAGTATTCTTTATGGATTATAAGGGGTATATGAAAGAAAAAATGTATAGGTGGATCATTTTGTCAAAGGGGATAAATAAATAAAAAAAATTCATTAATCAATTCATTGAAACATTCAAAATTCCTATTTCTTTGACAGAAAAAATGGAATGTTTTAGAAGAAAAATCATGGTTGACAATCACTCATGAAAAAGAGAAATATGAGATGATGTAAAAAATGGGTCATAATCCTCATGGGTGTGGAAATATAATGTTGGAAAACATATATGTGAATGGGTGAAAATATGTGTTTGAAAAATATTGATGTTTCAAAAAAAAACATTCTTTTTTCATGGAACAATATAAATAATCATCTAAGTATTGAGATCAAGAATCAATGAATTTTAAACAGGAATCATGTGCTCAATATTCCTAGGGATACAAGTGGTATTCCTCTGACTGCGTTATGAAAAAAATAAAATATCATTAATGTGGGTTTAATAATGATATAAATGTCAGTTTTTTTTTCAATTGTCATTTATTGTATATACATTTTTTATTTAGTTATTTTACACTATGTCCTTGGAGGAAAAAAATAAGAAAGAAAATAAAACATTCCCCTGTGTGGGTAAAAATAGACATGGAGAGGCTTTCTATATGTAGTGATGCTCTATAAATTATGGAACCTTTAAAAACTACACATTTATAACACATACCCACATCATATAAAATAACCTACACCATAATCAAAATAATGTGGGTGATAAAAATTTGTATGATGAATTTATCTCTATTTTAGTTCTAGGAGAAAATGGATTATGATAAATGTATACCATTTTATTCCTTAACTCGCATGAAGAAAAACTCAATGAGTAGTTGAAGTTTGTTCCAAGGGTATCCTCATAAATATCACAACCATTAAAATTTTGAATTTGAAAAAGAGAAGAAATGCCTTTACAGTACTGTTTCAGTGGTAAGATTATATCCATCATATCCTTGAATTTTGTATTTGGGTTGATGTTATATCCCAATTCATTTTCACTACCAACTATTAGCATAGGTAAATCCACTATATTCCAATTCAATTCATGCTCTATGTTTTCATTGATTGTACCGAGGCTAAGTGTATTGATAGTAGAGATGGGTATTTTAAGTGAATATTATTTAACCTTGATGAATGGAGAAAGTGTGGTGGGATAGATTAGAGTAGAAGACTTCATTATTTTTAGAATGAAATTATTTCTAAAAGTCTCTTATATAACACAATCATTGTATTTCTTCAGTGGCACATGTGGCACCATGAACCCAGGATCCTCTAGGAAATATCATTCTTCCATTTTTTTTAGAAAATTATGAGGGTTATCCATCAAAATCACTGACTGATTTTATGAATCCTAAAGTGTTTTATATATATTTAGATTGGATTTTTTTTTCATACACAATTATTTTCTAAGAGTAGTGATTAAAATTCATTTGATGTGATGCTCACTTTCATGTGGAAATCCATGGTGTCTTGGTTCAATTTCGACTCTACCAAAGTATAGAGGGTCCCATTTCAATTTTATCTTCTTTTTAAAAGTTGTAATTGGATTGAAATTTAATTCATCCTTTTTCACTTTAAGATGGATTGTAAGAACACATGTTTTGAGCCTGTAAGACTTTGAAATTTTCTTGATGTTATTCCAGAACATGGCGTTAAGACATCGTGTGATTCCGAGCTCCAGTGTGGCCGAAATTAAATTTTAAGTGGATTCACACCAGAAATTCCAAATTAACAGAATAAAAAATTTCTCATATCGGAAAACTGAGGGCGCCATTGAGTCTAGAGCATGCTGTTTACCCTAAGAGGGGTGTAACTTTTGCGGGCGCAACCCTTCTGTAAAAAATGCCACAAGGGGCATTTTCATAATTTGGAAGCCTCAGGCGTGAACTTTATAACTTATGAATGGAGGCTCAGATTAAAATTCCGAGAATGCTGCTGCGCTAAGAATGTGGATTTTACCCTAAGGTCAGCTTAAACCCAACCCACTGAAAGTTCGGGTACAGGCCTACTGGTGGGTGTTTAAGTGTGTTTCCCTACTTAAACACATCCAACCCTATCCTGTCTTCCCTTTAGGACTTCTCCCTAGAAGAAGATCTCCAAACAAAGGATCCCCCTCCCTTCAAGATCCTCCTCCTTTCTAGCAAGGTGGTTGTGGCTCCGACGGACCGTTCGTGAAGCGACGGGCTACACCCTATGAGATAGGTTTGTGTGTTTCATTTTTTTTAAATTCCATGTCTACTTTGAACTCAAATTATAGCATCGATATGCTATTTAATTTTATAGAAAAGGCCATATTTGAGTAGGGATTGATTTGATATTTCCAACAAGTCTTTCAGATCAAATTTTCTAGTCCTTGGGTGTCCAAGGTGACCCCGGGATGTTTTCCGGCCAAAAACCCCCGTTTTCGGTGGTTCTAGGCCGGTCTGGTGGCTCCACGCGGCGGTCCGGCGAGTGACGACAGCTGCGCAACTCCCCAACGGCGACAAGGGCTTCACCAGGCGTCAATATGGGCTTCCCTGGGTGGAGGTGTGTCCCTTTGGTGGTCGGTGGGGGCGAGAGGGATGGCGGCCCCGCAGTCCAGGCCGTGGGAGCGCGCCGGTCGGCGTGCGGCGCGCAAGACCGGGGTCATCACGAACTCGGGAGCTGGTGGAGACTCGCAAAGCACGAGTCTCATGGAAAAGGAGCTAGACCGGATCGTACCGGTCCAGGTAAAGCCATGCGGCCCATGTGGTGAACCACGAGCCGCGGTGAACCGGGCCATCCGAGCGGCCGAGCTACGGACCGCCGGTCTGAAGGGGGTGGACCGGCCGAAGCAGTCCGGCCCACCCCGTCTCCGTCTGTTGGTGTTAAAACGCCTCTAAATTGCAAAACAAATGTCAGATTCATGTGCCGTATATGGAGACGCGATCATCAGCTCGAGACAGAGATTTTGAGATGGTCTCGGGGAGTTTTAATTCTAGAGACATGGGCTAGGTGGTGGGACATGCCCGTTAAGTATTGTTTAGCGCCTCGCCAGGATTCTTCTTTCGGTTGGCGCGAACACATACGGAGTCCGTTTTAGGCACCGTCAGCGGAATTTTAACCCTTCCATCAAGATGATGTAGTCCAGTGTGGGTTTAGGAATTGAAGCTGGAGTTGAGTTGTGGTCCCCACATGCCGTCTTTTAAGTTGTGTGCAGCGTACTGTGACTTTTTCCTCAAGCGTCCATTCGGGGTGAAGGAATAGTCGATTTGGAGTGTTTTTCTGAGAGCATCCTGATGGAAAAATTCTCCCAACCTTTTTCGGGACCGAGTTTTGGGACCCACGAGACTCTTTATGGGCACAAAGTTGGGTTGAATAACATTTTTGTCAAGAGTCCGTTTCATGCAAGTAAGTAGTTTACCTCGAGTGTTTCTCTGTGGGGATTTCAATGGTATAATCTATTTGGTCGTGCGAAGAAACTTTTGAGATATAATTAAATGTGGACACCTGAAAGGGCATTGGTCAGAGGTTCCCTTGATGCACTCCGAACCAACACATGATAGTGATGTTAGTGACACCCAGAGATGGTACGAGCAATGCAGAGTTTTCGGACCAGTTCCAAGTTTACCCTTCAGTAGGGCTAGGCAGTGGGTTACCCACCGGTGTATCAGGGTTTACCCTCTAGCGAGGCTGGGCAGTGGATTACCCATTGTCCTTAGGGTTTACCCTCAGTTAGGGCTAGGCAGTGGGTTACCCATTGACTTTAGGGTTTTCCCTCCAGTGGGGATGGGTAGTGGGTTACCCGACGACCTCTTAAGGTTTACCCTCCAGCTGGGCTGGGTAGTGGGTTACCCGACGACTTCTTTCAAACTCATCCATTTCTATGAGGCTATTAAGTGACTTTTCTCCATGATAACCAGAGCAGGACTCTTGGTTTTATGGTTTAGTGGTGATACATCTTTGACATGCGGGACTGTTGGGGCATCAGTGATGGATATCCTTATAACAGTTGGCGACTTTTCCTGGGTTGAGTTTGGAGATGGAGATCCCCTTACACACTCGTTCGGGTTTCTTGTTGAGCATATATACATATACACCCAACTTTTGTTCCCACTCCTTGGGTTCAATTACTATCCTTCTAAGAGGGGTGAAGACACACGGGGTAAGCCACGTACTTTCCGTGTCTAGAACCTCTTGGTTGGATGAGTCTACTTCATTTCTTTTGTTGGGTTGAGATGCACTCTATTTACTGTACTCTTTCACTATTATTTGTTCTGTCTACTGCTCATCATTTTAGTACCTCCTTTATTTCTCCCTCGATCTTTTGGGCATCCTACTGAGTTTCTTTATACTCACCCCTGCTTGGGCTTTTCCCGCACTTGGTTGTTGGGCGGAGAAAGAAGGAAGTGATGGCAAGAGGGGGGGGGGGTGAATTGCCTTTTAAAAATTAATTAACAATTTAAAAATCAAAGGAAAGTGCAGCGGAAAAAAGAGGCAAGACACAAGAATTGATAACGGAGTTCGGCCTAAAACCCGGCCTACGTCTCCGCTCCCAACTCAACCGTTGAGAGATTTACTACCGCTTTCTTTTCAATGGTTGTAGCAAGAAACCCACTAGACTTTACAGGTAGTCTAGAACCTATTACAGCTTGCTTTTAAATGGTTATGCAAGAACCCACTTGCTTTTAATTGGTTGAGCAAGAACCCACTAGCCTTCTTACAGGTGAAGGCTAGCTCACCTATGTCTCAAGCCTTTTAAAAGGTAAGGCTTGACCAACCTCTTCACACCTTAAAGGTGATGTGAAAACCCAAGAGAGAGGATGAGAGAAAGAGATGGGGTTTGTAGGTACAAACCCAATTTGATGCTCAAAATAAATAAAACAATGAAAAACCATATTTGGAGAAGCCTTGGGCGCCAATGGATGATTGGAGTTGAAGACGTGCACTCCCAAGCTTCTTTGATGATGCTCCTTGGATGTGGAATTGAGTTGGAGCGATTGGGGTTCCTTGGAGGAAGTCCGCCGGAGGTTCGCCAAATGATGAGAAATGTGTCCGTTGGCTTCACAATTGTTCCGACTATGTTCCTTAGGCTTCTGGGGCTTCAAGGTCCTTTATTTATAGAGGGGGAACCCTCATATGGCCGTTGGAGGTCTTCGGAGCCGTTGGAAAGGGCTTCGGAGCCGTTGGGAGGGAAGTGGACCAGCCTGGTCAAAGGCCCAACGACTAGTTTGACTGGCTCCACCGGCTGACCGGTGCTGAGCCACCGGTTGGCCGGTGTGTGAAAAATAGAGGAGGGCTCGGGCTCAGGCTCCACTGGCTGGCCGGTGAGGAGGCCACCGGTTGGCCGGTGCTGAGGCAGTGGCTCACACTGTTCTGGCTGGGTGCCACCGGCTGGCCGGTGCTGAGGCCACCGGTTGGCCGGTGCTGAGGCAGTGGCTCAGCCTTCTGTCTGGGTGCCACCGGCTGGCCGCTGGTGTGACACCGGTTGGCCGGTGGTCTGGATTTCAGTCCATTTTGGCTTTTTGTCTTCTTGGCCTTCTTGGCCCAATTCCTTGGCACCTTGAATGAATGCCTATCATCCAAAAACACTTGAAACAAAATTAGATAAAGATGAGAGTGATTGTGATCATGAAAATTAAACCTCGAGGGGTTCGAGAGGTACAACAATCTCCCCCTATTTTGATGATCACAATCACCAAAACAAACAATGTAGAAAATGAAATGAAAGGCATGCTTTAAAAGATTTCTCCCCCAATCAACCAAGAATCTCTCCCCCTTTGTGATTATCAAAATAGCACGGGGCATAAAACTTGATTGAGGGAAGAGTTGAAAAACAAGATGGAGATTTTAAACCAATTGAAATTTTTTGAAATTTGAATTGAAAGTTTTTGAATCAAAAATTTGAAATTAAAGTAAAAAGGGCTTAATTTGAAATTGAAAGTTTTAATTGAAAGTTTTGAGTGAAAAATTGAATTGAAAATTTTGAATTGAAAAATTTGATACCAAGAGTTGAAAATGAAAGTTTGAAATTGAAAGAATTGAATAAGAATTTGAATACACAAAAAGGCTTAAACGATCCTAACTCCCCCTAAATAAAAACAACAAATCACCGGGGAGTGGATTTTGAAACCGAGACAAATTTTGGCCCGGTGAGACTTGCTAAGAGGGATTTTTCAATCCACACTTGTCTTGTGGCGGGTCTTCTACTATAAAATTTATCGTTAAAGAAAATTTTTTTGGGCCTTCCATACCGGGCATTTTTGCAATCACATTCATAAATCATGTGCTCGGGTTTTTTACAATAATTGCAAAATTTATATTGGGAGCTCCCCCTTACAAAAATAGTAGGTGCATGGGAAGAGGAAGCTTGCTTGGAATAGCCAAGCCCTTGGGTGGTCCTAGATATGCGTTGGGAACCTAGGAGTTTGGTCAAATTTTGTTCCCCTTAGGTGAATTTGGCTAGAGTCTCCCTTAGATCTTTGATAGTTGATTCCATGGAATCAATATCGGGAAGGTTTTGGATTTTGAGGGTCAACTCTTCCTTCTCTTTGAGAAGTTGTTCTTTTTCGAAAGAGAGGTTTTTGAAATTCTTTTTTAAAGAAACAAATTTGGAAGAAAGTTCATGAAAACCTTCCTCCAATTGATCTCTAGCATGTTGGAGATCCTCATAAGACATGTGATTGAAAGAATTTGAATTTGAAGAACAAGAGGATGAGGAGTCGGAAGATGTTACCTCATGTACTGCCATTAGGCATTTTTTACCGTTGTCGCTCGAGGAGGAGGAGGAGGAGGATGTGGAGCTATCACTCCATGTCGCTTTGAAAGCCTTTTTCTTCTCCTTTTGCTTGGCCTTTTTCTTGTTGAGTGGGCAATCAGGCTTGTAATGGCCTTTTTCGCCGCACCCGTAACATGTTACCTTGGGCTCGGATTTTTCGTTAGGTTTTTCCTTTTGAGCCTTGCGGGATTTATTCTTCTTGTGCTTCTTCATGAACTTGTGCATTTTGCAGGCAAAATTCTCCATTTCGGAATCGCCACTTGAAGAGGAAGACGATGAGGAGGAGGAGCTTTCTTCTTGTTGAACTTTGAAGGCGATGTTCTTTGGAGTTTTGATCGGTTTGCCTTCCTTTTCAGCTTGCCTCCTCATGGTGATCTCATATGTCATGAGTGATCCGATGAGCTCTTCGACCGGCATGTTCTTGATGTCCTTTGCTTCTTGGATTACCGTGACTTTTGGAGCCCATGTGCTTGGAAGGATCCATAGGATCTTTTTGACCATTGTTTCTGCAGAAACATCATCACCAAGGGACTTTCTCCCATTGCAAACATCAGTAAAACGAGTAAACATATCAGTAATATTTTCAGATGGATGCATGGTAAAAGACTCGAAATCTTGACGGTACATATCCAATCGAGTATCCTTTACTTTGTTGGTCCCCTCATGGGTAACCTCCAATAGTTTCCAGATTTCATGTGAGGAGGTGCATGTGGAAACTCGATTGAACTCATTACGATCAAGGCCGCAATGTAGAGCGTTCATGGCTTTGCCATCAAGCTCGAAATTTTTAATATCGGCTTGAGTCCATTTGGATTCATCGGGGGAAGAGAGAGTGTAACCTTGCATGACAATTTTATAAATAGGATATCCAATGCTTCTAAGAAAAGTGGTCATGCGGGTTTTCCAATAATTATAGTCGATTCCATCAAAAAATGGAGCACGACCCAAAGAATATCCTTCGGGGGCGAAAGAGGTTGATGCCATCACAATGGATCTTAAATTTGAAACCGGTTAGGGTATTACTCAAATTTTCCCTTTGATACCAATTGTTGGGCGGAGAAAGAAGGAAGTGATGGCAAGAGGGGGGGGGGGGTGAATTTCCTTTTAAAAATTAATTAACAATTTAAAAATCAAAGGAAAGTGCAGCGGAAAAAAGAGGCAAGACACAAGAATTGATAACGGAGTTCGGCCTAAAACCCGGCCTACGTCTCCGCTCCCAACTCAACCGTTGAGAGATTTACTACCGCTTGCTTTTCAATGGTTGTAGCAAGAAACCCACTAGACTTTACAGGTAGTCTAGAACCTATTACAGCTTGCTTTTAAATGGTTATGCAAGAACCCACTTGCTTTTAATTGGTTGAGCAAGAACCCACTAGCCTTCTTACAGGTGAAGGCTAGCTCACCTATGTCTCAAGCCTTTTAAAAGGTAAGGCTTGACCAACCTCTTCACACCTTAAAGGTGATGTGAAAACCCAAGAGAGAGGATGAGAGAAAGAGATGGGGTTTGTAGGTACAAACCCAATTTGATGCTAAAAATAAATAAAACAATGAAAAACCGTATTTGGAGAAGCCTTGGGCGCCAATGGATGATTGGAGTTGAAGACGTGAACTCCCAAGCTTCTTTGATGATGCTCCTTGGATGTGGAATTGAGTTGGAGCGATTGGGGTTCCTTGGAGGAAGTCCGCCAAATGATGAGAAATGTGTCCGTTGGCTTCACAATTGTTCCGACTATGTTCCTTAGGCTTCCGGGGCTGCAAGGTCCTTTATTTATAGAGGGGGAACCCTCATATGGCCGTTGGAGGTCTTCGGAGCCGTTGGAAAGGGCTTCGGATCCGTTGGGAGGCAAGTGGACCAGCCTGGTCAAAGGCCCAACGGCTAGTTTGACTGGCTCCACCGGCTGACCGGTGCTGAGCCACCGGTTGGCCGGTGTGTGCAAAATAGAGGAGGGCTCGGGCTCAGGCTCCACCGGCTGGCCGGTGAGGAGGCCACCGGTTGGCCGGTGCTGAGGCAGTGGCTCACACTGTTCTGGCTGGGTGCCACCGGCTGGCCGGTGCTGAGGCCACCGGTTGGCCGGTGCTGAGGCAGTGGCTCAGCCTTCTGTCTGGGTGCCACCGGCTGGCCGCTGGTGTGACACCGGTTGGCCGGTGGTCTGGATTTCAGTCCATTTTGGCCTTTTGCCTTCTTGTCCTTCTTGGCCCAATTCCTTGGCACCTTGAATGAATGCCTATCATCCAAAAACACTTGAAACAAAATTAGATAAAGATGAGAGTGATTGTGATCATGAAAATTAAACCTCGAGGGGTTCGAGAGGTACAACATTGGTGTGCCCTTATAGACGACGGACAGGTCGATCGAGACAATGGAGGAGCGTAGAAGACATGGAGCTTGGTCTACATTCAGTGGTTGTAGTAGGAATTTCAGGTGTGAGACTCACCAGCTGTTTACTTTTGTTTACTTGTGGTTGGGTTGTGGCACCTTTCAGGTTAGGCGCGTGTTTTTCCCTTTTTCTGTTCAGTTATCTTGTCAGTATTTTTCAGCACTTTACTTGTTCTATTTAGAAGTTGATGCATGACTGTGGTTGGTTTATAGTTGTTTGTACTTTTGATTCCTTGTTACTCTACACTTCTGCATTGAGTGGGCTGTGTGTGCGTGTACATGTACTTAGGCAATGACCTCCCTGATATTATTACACCTTCGGAACTTGTCTCCAACCCCTGGCTTATGGAGGTGGGCTTGGGGTAGTTGCAGCTTGAGACCAGTAGGGTAGGGTCATGAAAAAGTGGTATCAGAGGTGGTTCATTCCTTGGGGTGTTGTTCGGATGTCCCTAAAAAGGAATTGGTTGGGATTTAGGGAAATAATTTCGACATGTCTCCAGAGAGGCTCTCAGACCAGGGAGTCCGGTGATGGTACATGCAGATGGCATATCAATTCACCAGGACCCTAATAACCCACTTGTCGACTCAGGACACTAAGACACTGGTTGCAGGGAATTTGGAACATGCATCCGGTAGGATTGAGTCTTTTACTATCCTTTTTCAGTCATCTCCCCTTTTTTATTACTGATATATATATATATATATATATATGCTTATCTGATCGTAGTAATACTTGATAATTTTCAGGATGCCCCCACGACAGCAGCCAGCGAGGTTACCCTCTCCAGTTCATGAAGATGACCTGACGAGCGACGAGGCCTCAACTCAGGGAACCTCACGTGATCCCCTTCCACCATTAGTTCAATAGTAGCCCATAAATCTAGAGATTGGTAGTTATTACCAACAGCACAGGCCGAGGTGGAGCGCAGGCTGAGTGCGCTCTGAGACTTCTAGCGTCAGCGGCCGCAGATGTTCCATAGGGACCCAGATCCCCAAGCAGCGGAAGACTGGCTAGAGTCTGTGGACCGACTTTTCAAGCTGGTACGGATACCAGTGGACCAGATGGTAGCCCTAGCTTACAACCTTTTCCTCAGGAAGGCTGAGCATTGGTGGGGGTTGGTTACGCAGACCCACGACGAGTTGTCTCTCATGTGGGATAGTTTCCAGCATCTCTTTCGGGAGGAGTACTCCCCCTCTATTTTATGATCCATTCAGATTCAGGATCTTCTGGAGATGAAGTATTGGGGGATGACCATGGAACAATAATCATCCCAGTTTACCGATCTGACATGCTACTCGTGGGATATGGTCCGTGATAGTTATTTTCGGACGCAGAAGTTTGACCAGGGTCTTCGTAGGGAGAACTGTGCTAGTGTAGTGCCCCTATGCATCCCTACTCATGCTGGGGTGCTAGAGCAGGCGCTCGTGATAGGGAGATTCTTGGATGAGGGACACCAGCTGACAGGTCCTAGTAGTGGCCGATTCAGAGTAGAGTCTTCGGTATCAGGCAGGTGGTAGAGAGAAGAGCCTCAGACGAGGAGACCCTTCCATGAGCAGACTCAGCGGCAGGGTCGTACACCGCAGTGGCGCCGTAGAGCATCGGGGATGTCAGGAGAGAGCTGGTTATATGCTTGTGATGGATGGGGTCACCTAGCATGGGACTGACTGTCCAGGCGTACCGAGCAGCCGTGGCAAGCAATGGGCGCACCGCAGTGGCAGAGGCGGCGTTGTGACCAGGGATCTCTTAGGCGATGATTGGGTGGTCCTCAAGGAGGCGGCGCAGGCAGAGCGGCGGGGCCTGGAGGTGGGGGATGGTGTTTTGAGGTCATTCCACCGCCACCACTGGGCATCCCACACCAGACTTAGGGAGCTGACGGTAGGGGCCGCAGACAGCTTTAGGCTATCGGTGTTCGTGACCCCCAATCACATGAGATGGTCTAATGTACACTTTGTGTTTACTCTACGCTTGCTTCAATACTAGTAGACATAGGTTACATCCACTCTTTTATATCGCTGCTTTTGGTACGGGAGTTGGAGCTCCCAGTAGAGGCACTGACACCTACACTTAGCCTCGAGGTTCCTACGAGAAGTGCATTGTTAGTGACCTTTGTCTGCAGATAGTGTGAAATGTCGTTCGAAGGAGAGAGTTTCACGTGGGACCTAATTTTCATCATGATGGAACCTTAGGACGTCATCTTGGGAATGTATTGTATTTCCATGGTTCACGCCCAGATTGACTATCGGCGCCGACTAGTCAGATGCATCCATTCTGATGGGATGAGGTTAACCATCCTTGGTGAACGAGACCTCATGGCAGAGTAGACGGGTACTCTGAGCAGGAGACCATGACCTTTTTCTCACCACTTGGAAAGCATGGATCTCAGAGCAGCGGATGCTATAGGCACTTGGATCCCTACCGTTATAGAGGACTACATGGAAGTCTTTCCCGAGGATGTCCCGGGACTACCTCCGAGGTGGGAGATAGAGTTCTGCATTGACTTGAAGTTGGGGATTGCCCCAATATCATGTGTAGCATATTATATGGAACCCATAGAGCTTCGGGAGCAACGACTTTAGTTGGAAGACCGTCATGAAAAGGGATTCATCAGACCCAGTGTTTCCCCATTGGTAGCTCTGGTTTTGTTTGTGAAAAAGGAAGATGGGAGTCTATGATTTTGTGTGTATTATCGTCACCTAAATCAGGCCATGATAAAGAACAAGTACCCTTTTCTGAGGATTGATGACCTCTTTGACCAGTTGAGAGGTGTAAAGTGGTTCTCTAAGAGTGATCTTCAATCAAGATACCACCAGTTGTGGGTTCATGAGGCTGACATCTCGAAGATGGATTTCTGTTGTCATTATGGGCATTATGAGTTTCTAGTGATGCCCTATGGCATGGAAAATTCCCCCACCATTTTCATGGCTTTGATGAACAAGATCTTCCATCCGTACATGGACCGGTTTGTGGTTGTCTTTATTGACGACATACTCATCTACTCTACAATGGAGGAAGAGCACACAAAGCATTTGAGGATGGTCCTAGACTTACTCTGGGAGCACCAACTGTATGGGAAGCTCATGAAGTGTCAGTTCTGGATTCATGAGGTTCACTTTATAGGGCATGTCATTTTGAAACTGGATTTGGACATTGATCCCGCAAAGATAGAGGTAGTGCTTTCTTGGTTACCACCCAAGAATGCATCAGAGGTGCAGAGCATCCTTGGTTTGGAAGGGTACTACAGGAGGTTCGTGGAAGATTTCTCCAGGATTTCTACCCCATTGACTGCATTGACGCGGAAGGGATGACCGTTCACCTGGACTGATCAGTTCCATAAGGCCTTTGAGGAGTTGAGGAAAAGGCTGACTAGTGCTCTAGTGTTGAGGCTGCCAAAGGAGGTCATTGAGTTCGTGGTGTAATGCGATGCTTCCGGAGCTGTGCTTAGGTGCGTGCTGATGTAGCAGCGGGCAGTGATTTCATTTGGGTCAAGGAATTTGAGGCCCCATGAGAAAAATTATGCGACTCTTGATTTGGAGCTGGAAACGGTGGTCTTTTCCTTGAGGTTATGGAGACACTACCTTCTGGATGAGTGTTTTGTGGTCTACTCAGACCACCAGAGCCTCAATTACGTCTTCACTCAGAGGGATCTGAATATAAGGCAGAGGCACTGACTATAGTTTCTATAGGACTATGATTTCAAGATAGTCTACACTCCAGGGAAGGGAAACATAGTAGTAAATTCCCTTAGCAGGATGTCCTAGGCTCGACTAGTGCGGGAAGTTTCAGAGCTATTGGCTCCCCCACAACTGACCTTGGTGGAGCGGAGGGTATGGCTTTTCTGTAGTCGATGGTGTTGAATCTTTCATTCCATGAGTGTCTGAGAGAGTCGCAGCTGGGGGATGTCGACAATGAGGTACTTCTTAATCAGATATCCATGGGCGACACACCCGATGGGTTTTCTGAAGGAGGGAATCACGAGATCCTATTCCAGGGGCGAGCTGTTGTACCAGTGGAGATGCGTGAGGAGGTGATGTGGGAATTCTACACTTCTCCCTTGGCCGTACATCCCGGTGTGGGGAATATGTATAGAGACCATCAGCGGCATTTTTGGTGGTTTAGAATGAATGAGAGCATATTTGAGTTTGTTTCTTGGTTTCTTACCTGTAAGCAGGTGAAGGCAGAGCTTCAGGTTCAGGCAGGGTTGTTGCAGCCCCTTGATATCCCATAGTGGAAGTGGGATGGATTATCTATGGAATTCATCACAGGGATTCTGCGCACAAAGAAGGGACATGATTCCATTTGGGTGATAGTGGACCGACTCACGAAGTCGGTGCCCTTCCTTTCCATCAGAGAGCAGAGTTCAGTGGAGAGTCTAGGGCAGCTGTATGTACGGGAGATCATCCGCCTTTATGGAGTACCCTCGATGATTGTCACTAATAGTGACATGTGGTTTATGTCGAAATTGTGGAGAGGCCTACAGGAGGAATTCGTGACTCAGTTGTGGATGAGTACAACTTTTCACCCTCAGATGGACGGGCAGACTGAGCGCACTATCCAGATGTTGGAGGATATGCTCAGGGCGTGCGTGTTAGACTTTTTCTTAAGATGGGAGGATCACCTTCCATTGGTGGAGTTCACATACAACAATAGTTACCACTCTACTATCTGCATGGAACCTTTTGAGGCCCTCTATTGGAGAATCTGCAGGTTAATGTTGTTCTGGACGGAGGTTGGGGAGACCTCTCTAATGGGCCCAGAGTTGGTGCGAGAGACGAGGGAGAAGGTGCAGGACATTCGTGAGAAGATTAGGATGGCTCAATGTAGACATAATTCCTACGCAGACCATCATCATAGACATTTGGATTTCGAGCAGGGGGGCCATGTCTTTTTTAGAGTCACCCCACGACATAGAACACTGAGGTTTGGATAGGGAGGAAAGCTATCTCTGATTTTCATTGGCCCCTTTGAGATCATGCGCATGGTTGGTGGGGTTGCCTACCATCTTTCTCTACCCCCACAACTAGAGAGGGTGCATGAAGTCTTCCACATGTTGCAACTGAGGAAATAAATCCATGACCCCATGCACGTCATTGACTGGGGAGAGCAGGACATTGAGGATGGATCCACCTTTTCGGAGCACCCGGTGGTGATTGAGGACCTACAGGAGGAGACCCTGTGTGGATGGACCATTCTTTTTGTTCGAGTGTTGTGGCAGCACGGGAGGGTACATGAGAGCACCTGGGAACGAGAGAGCCAGATGCGAGCTCAGTATCCCGAGTTGTTTTTGTACTTTTTTTTTTCAAGAAAGAAAAACATGAAGGATAGAATGATGTAAGAACCCAGGTCTAGATGTTATTCCAGAGCAGGGAATTCAGATGGCTTGTGATTCTGAGCCCTGGTGTAGCCGAATTTATATTTTAAGTGTGTTCACACTAGACACACCAAATAAAAATAATAACTCCTAAATGGTTTCTCGGATGGGAAAACCGAGGGCACCATTGAGTCCGAAGCATGTCGTTTACCCTAGGAGGGGAGTAACTTTCGCGGGCCCGACCCTTCTGTGGAAAACGCCACGACGGGCATTTTCTTAATTTAGCGGCCTCAGGCGTGAACTTTATAAATTTTGAATGGAATCTAAGATTAAAATTTTGAGATCGCTGTTGTGCTCAGAACGTGGATTTTACCCTAGGGGCGTCTTAACCCTGACCCCGCCGAAAGTTCAGGTACGGGCTTGCTGGTAGGTGTTTAAGTGTGTTTCCCTTATTAAACACATCCACCCCCTCTCCCTTCTTCCCCTTAGGACTTCTCCATGGAGAAATACCTGACAACAAAGGCTCCACCTCCCTTCATGCTCCTCCTCTTCTCTAGTAAGGTGGTTGCGGCTCTGGCAGACCGTTCGTGAAGCAACGGGCTACACCCTGCGAGGTAGGTTCGTGTGTTTCATTTGTTTTAATTCCACATCTAATTTGAACTCAAATTATATCATCGATATGCTGTTTAATTTTCCAGTGAGGGACATATTTGAGTAGGGCTAGATCCGAGCTTTCCAACGAGTCTTTCAGATCGAAATTTTGAGTCTCGGGGTGTCCGGGGTGACGTCTAGAAGTTTTCCGGCCAAAACCCCCGTTTCTGGCAGTTCCAGGCCAGTCCGGTGGCTCCACGCGGTGTTCTGGTGGGCGACGGCAGCGGTGCGGCTCCCCGACAGTGGTGCAGGCTTCACCATGCAGCGGCGTGCGCTTCCCCATGTGGTGGCGTGTCCGTTCGGCGGTCGGAGCGGGTGAGAGAGAAGGAAGCCCGGTGGTCCGAGAAGCGGGTGCGCGCTGGCCGGCTTCTCCAGTTAGCGTGCGGCACATGAGAGTGGGGTCGTCGCAACACCGGGAGCCGGACGAGACCCACAAAGCGTGGGTCTCATGGAAAATGAGCCAGACCGGCTCATGCCGGTCTGGGTAAAGCCATGTGGCCCGTGCGGTGAACCGCGGGCCACGGTGGACCGGGTGGTGAACCTCAGGCCACGGTGGACCAGGCGGTGAACCGCGGACCGCGGTGGACCGGGTGGTTTGGGAGGCCAAGCCGCGGACCACCGCTCTGAAGGGGGTGGACTGGTCGAACCGGTCCGGCCAACCCCGTCTCCGTCCGTTGGTGTTAAAACGCCTCTAAATTGAAAACCGAATGTCATATTTGCGTACCGTCTATGGAGACGTGATTGTCAGCTCGAGACGGAGATTTTGAGATGGTATTGGTGATTTTTAATTCCCGAGACGGGGGCTCGGTGGCATGACACGCCAGTTAAGTATTGTTTAGCACCTCACTGGGATTCTTCTTTCGGATGGCGCGAACACATCCAGAGTCCATTTTAGGCACTGTTAGTGGCATTATAAACCTGGTTTCTAAATGATGTAGTACAAGGTATTTTTAGCCATTGTAGCTGGAGTTGAGGCGTGGGCCCCATGGGCCATCTTTTAAGCTGTGTGCAGTGTACTGCGACTTTTTCCTGAGACGTCCGTTCAGGGTGAAGGAATAGTCAATTTGGTGTGTTTTTTCGAGAGCATCACGATGGCATAGTTTTCCAAACCTTTTTTTGGTACTGTGGTGTGGGCCCTATGACACGTCGTATGGGATGAAAGTGGGGTTGAATAACTTTTTCATCGGGAGTCCATTTCAAGTGAGTAAATATTCTACCTCACGTGTTTCTCTGCGAGGATTACAATGGTGTAATCGTTTTTGGTATGCAGAGCCTCTTTCGAGATCTCATTAAATGTGGACACATGAAAGGGAATTGGTTGGAGTTTCCTTTGACGCACTCTGAATCAACGCACGATACAGATTTTAGTGACACCTAGAGATAGTATGGGCAATGCGGAGTTGTCAGACAAGTTCTGGGTTTACCCTCCAGCGGGGCTGGGTAGTGGGTTACCCATCCTTGTATTAGGGTTTACCCTCCAGCGAGGTTGGGCAGTGGGTTACCTGTTGACCTTATAATTTACCCTCCAGCGGGGCTGGGTAGTGGGTTACCCATTGAATTTATGGTTAACCATCCATCGGGGCTGGGCAATGGGTTACTCGATGACCTATTAGGGTTTACCCTCCAGCTAGGCTGGGTAGTGGGTTACCCGACAACTTCTTTCAGACTCAGCCCTTTCCATGAGGCTAGCCAGTGACTTTTCTCCGTGATTAAAAGAGCGGGACTCTTGGTTGTACGATTTAGCGATTAGACAACTTTGACATGCGGTACTGTTGGGGAATCGGTGTTGGATATCCTTATAACAGTTGGCGACTTTTCCTGGGATAAGCTTGGAGATGGAGATCCCCTTACACACTCATTTGTGTTTCTTGTTGATCATATATATATATATACACCATACTTTTGTTCCCACTCCTTGGGTTCAGTTACTCTCATTCTAGGAGGGGAAAAGACATGCGAGGTATGCCACATACTTTCCAAGTCTAGCTCCTCTTGGTTGGACGAGTCTACTTCCTTTATTTTGTTGGGTTGAGATATACTCTATTTACTATACTCTTTCACCGTTATTTGTTCTATTTACTGCTCACCATTTTAGTACCTCATTTATTGCTCCCTCGAGCTTTTGAGGCATCCTATTGAGTATATTTATAGTCACCCCTTCTTGGGCTTTTCCCGCACTTGGTGTGCCCTTGCAGACGACAGACAGGTCGATCAAGTCTATGAATGAGTGTACATGACATAGGAGCTTGGGCTGCATTCAGTGGTCCTAGTTGGGCTTTCAAGTGTGAGACTCACCAGCTGTTTACTTTTGTTTACTTGTTGCCGGGTTGTGGCACCTTTCGGGTTGGGCGCATGTTTTGCCCGTTTTATGTTCAGTTATCTTGTCAGTACTTTTCAGAACATTACTTGTTCTATTGAGATGTTGATGTATGACTATGTTTGGGTTATAGTTGTTTGTACTTTTGTTTCTTTGTTACTCTGTACTCTTGCATTGGGTGGGCTGCATGTGTGTGTACAGGTACATAGGCAAAGGCCTCCCCGAGATTGTTACACCTTCAACACTTGTTGCCAGCCCCTGGCCTATAGAGGCGGTCTTGGGGTAGTTGCGGCTCGAGACCGGTTGGGTCAGGTCGTGACATGGATAGGGTTTGAACTAACAAAATATGTACATGGAATCAAATTTTTGGAGGTACCATTATATTCAATAGAGTGGAATAGTAAGCTATCATATTATTGAAATGTGATTAGATTGTAAGAATTAAATTTTGAAAAAGAGGATTCATTAATGGTATGATAAAAAGGAAGATCAATCAAATTAGTCTCATTATCAGAATCAAGAAATTTATTTTGTTCAAATGAAACCTATAGTGGACTTTTATGAATAGAATTTCTATAAAATAGACCATCAAGTGTAAGTGAGGCAGCAAATTGAAAAACATGAGTCACTTGATTTTCAAAATTCTTCAATTGATTTTCTAGATATTTTATTTTGGAATGTTACTTTTCATTATGTTCATTTTTAATTTCAAAACCTCAGATTTATATCATTGATAATAGAAAAAAACATGTTCCCAATTATTAAATCATTTGTTTCACATAAATTATCATGTTCAAAAATTTTAAGAAAAATTTGACTTTGAAAATGATTAAAAGATGTATAATACTTGAATAATAACATGGTGAAGATTTCTCATATGGATCATAACATGACCTTGAATAAAAATAATTATAATAAAAAAGATTACTTAGAGAACTCAAGTGTGGTTAATCATTATACTTCATACCGTGATATTTGGTATTGTATAGAGGAAGTTGATTGTAGATGTAGGGTGCTTACCACAACATTCAGAACTTTTGGGTGTCCTGAAAGTCCCTACAAAGAAATATTACCAGAGTATTACAATTATCTTTGTGTTGTTTTGTTTCTTTTGTGAGTTTTTTAATTTTTTAACTAAATCAATCTCTTTTAGGGCTTCATAATGCCAATATCCTCTATGTCAGAGATACCATAAATTTAGTATGCACGTCTTGACACATCAGATTTAAAATTTATCAACCCATTAACTACTGTAGAAGTGGTGAGTAGGGTTGAACCATAAAGAGAATGTGCATAGACACTTGGAATATCCTTTTGAAAGAATGTTTAGGAAGAAATGTATTTAATCAGATTAATGACTAAAAGTTATAAAAAATAACAATTTAAAATAATTCATTAAATTATCTAAAACCATCTAAAAGAACAAAATAAATCTATGGATAAATCTTGTGGATATGGAATTTTTAGAGTTGTGACATCTGTTCAGGAGCATGTGATGTCAATTGTTTAACTTCCACATCTGAATATTTATTTATTCAATTATCACTGATTCAAGATTTAATAAAAATACTATCAGGAATCATTCTATGATGCTAGATAGTATTCTAATTTTCATACAAATCATCCATCATTCTGTTCTCTTAATTTATGAATAATTTGTTCATCACATTAGCATTGAATCAATTTGTGAAATGCAATGAATTTTTTTTCTCAAAAATGAAGTATCTACCTATTCCACGTTCGATCACATGACATCCATTATTATGTATCACCGATGTATGTTTGAATGGGAACACACACAAAATATTAATTTATTCATAAATCGCTCATGTACAATTTATGATTCTCTCTCATTTGGATGACCAAGTTCTAAACAAGTAAATTATATGCTAATTTCCCAACCATAATTACTTATCAAGTACCATATGAATGGACACCAAATCGTGTATGCATAATCTATAAAAATTAAAACCAACACAAATATAATTTAATGAATAAAAACGCAATAAATATTAATTAACTGATAATTAAACATGGAAGAAAAATAAAGACATGAAATTACCCTAATGTTTTTCAACACTATGAAACCATGAAAACAATCATGAAACTACAACTGAAAAATTTTACATGGAAATAAAATTATAATGCATGAAAAATTTAACTTGGTCACCCAATTGATGTCTGTATCACTGCTCATTCCTGTTGTGCAAGGAACACACAAGAACATTGATCTATGAATGAAAATATAACCTTCCTAATGTGTTGAAATTTGGAAAAACCTATAAATAATGAAATACCAACATCTTCCAGAAGATGGAGGAAACATTGTTCGTATCGTGCATGAGTTCACAATGCTGGGAGGAGAGTGACATCGTGGGGTTCTCCCACATGATGGTGGGGTGCACCCTTGTTGGAGGAGCTTCGATGGGCGTGACGGGGTATGCATCAAAGAGAATGAAGTTGGAGGCTTGTGATATTCTGCAATAGGGGTGTCAGTCTATAAAGTGATGAAGGGGTGGTTCCTAGTGGGTCGCTAACATCTAGTGGAGAGGAGATCGTCCTACCATGGTGCTGTATAGGAGGAGGGTGAGGCCTGGGATGACTGATTTAGTACAAAGGGTGGCCGCTTGGTGATGCGACACTTAGTGTATGGAGTAGGTGCCTAGAGTGTATGTGGTGCTGCGGGAGGAGGGTGGTCCACCTAGTGTTTCTAGTCCAGTGGATAATGATGGAGAGCAAATCTGTGGATAATTCTTTAAAATGGGTTTTGGATTTTTTTTAGAAATTGGGTTAGAGTTCAAAGTTTTTATAATAATAGGTCCGTAGATGCGTGAACCCCGTTCATGCATCCCTGATCCTAGGAAGATGTGTGAATGGGATTCAAGCATTATAAATAAATTTTTTATTTCTTAATTTTTTTGAACTATTTTTAATTTTTTTTAATTTTTTTGGTTTTGTTTATATATATATAAAACAAAATTTTTCAGTAGAATTTATCTTCTATTTAATATCCTGTAGTACTGCCATTATAGTAGTCTAGATTCTGAAAAAAAACTTTCATCAGGGCTCCATTTTATAAGGGGGAAAGCCTTGGAAATCATTCTGCATTTCTGATATGGGATTTAGGTTCTCCTTTTCCGGCACAGAACATTCTACATTTCCGATGTAAGATTCTTTTTCAAGTACGGGGCTTTGAAAGAATATAAAATATAACCTATAAGACCAATATAAATGAAACTTAAAATATAGATTAAATAGATAATAAATAGTGAAAATAAAAAGAATTTCTTAAAAAATATTGATGAATAATAATTTATAAGCTTTCAAAACAACCAACATGAAACTTAAAAATGTTTCAAGTATGTGGCTTTAAAAGCCTAAAAAATACAAACTATAAAACCAATAGAAATGAAAATTAAAACATGGATTAAGATATAAGAAATAGACAAAAAGAAAAATAATTTTGTAAAAAATGTAGTTGAAAAATAATTTATAAGATTTTGAAGCCACCAACAAGAAACATAAAAATGTTTCATGTATGTGCCTTTGAAAGCCTATAAAACATAAACTATAAGACCAATATAAATGAAAATTAAAACATGGATTAAACATATAAGAAATAATTAATAATTAATTTTTTAATTAATAATTTAATTATTAGTAAATTTTTAACATAATTATTAATTAAATAATAATTAATTATTAATATAATTATTAATTAAATAATAATTAATTATTAATATAATTATTAATTATATAATAATTAATTATTAACATAATAATTAATGATATAATAATTAATTTGTTAATTCATAAAATAATTATTAATTATATAATAATTAATTAATTAGTAATATAATTATTAATTATATAATAATTAATTATTTATTTAGTAATATAATTATTAATTATATAAAAATTCATTAGTTAATTAGTAATATAATTATTAATTATATAATAATTAATCAGCTAATTAGTAAATTATTAACTTAATAAATAATTATAATTATTCATTATAATTATTAATTTTTTATTTTTCATAATTAATTCGTTAACTAGTAATATAATTATTAATTGTATAATAATTAATTAGTTAATTAAGTTTATAATTTTTAATTATATAATTAATAATTATATTACTAATTTAATAATTAATTATTATATAATTAGTAATTAATATTTATAATTAATAATTATATCAATAATTAACTAATTAATTATTTTATAATTAATTATCAATAATTAATAATTATATTGGCAATTAACTAATTAATTATTATATAATTAATAATTAATAATTATAATTAATAATTATATTCATAATTATAATTAATAATTATATCACTAATTATAATTAACAATCATAATACTAATTCTAATTAATAATTATATTACTAATTATAATTAATAATTATATTACTAATTAACAAATTAATTATTATATAATTAATAATTATATTACTAAATAACTAATTAATTATTATATAATTAATAATTATAAATTATAATTAGTAATTATATTACTAATTATAATTAATAATTATATTACAATTTAACTAATCCACTAGTATGTAATAAATAATTAATAATTAGCAATTAACCAGTAATAATTAATAATTAATAAATATATTAATAATTAATTAATTAATGGATTTATAATTAATACTTATATTACTAATTAACTAATTAATTATTATATAATTATATTTTTATTTATCTAATTAATTATTGTATATAGTAATCAATAATAATATTACTAATTAACTAATTACTTATTATATAATTAATAATTAATAATTATAATGAATAATTATAAGGAATAATTATATTACAGATAAATAAATAAATTATTTTATAATTAATAATTATATTACTAATCAAATAATTAATTATTATATAATAAATAATAAATAATAAATAATAAATAATTATATTAATAATTAAATAACTAATTATTATATAATTAAGAATTAAGAATTGAGAATTAATAATTAATAATGAATAATTATAATGTATAATTATATTACTAATTAATTAATTAATTATAAATTAATAATTGTATTACCAATTAACTAATTAATAATTATATAATTATATTAATAATTAACTAATTAATTATTTTACACTAGTAATTAATAATAATAATAATTAATAACTATATTAATTATTAACTAATTAATTATTATAATTTTAAAAATTATATTACAAATTAAATAATTATTTATTAACTATTTCTTATATGTTTAATCAATGTTTTATGTTTCATTTATATTTGTGTTATAGTTTGTATTTTATAGATTTTTAAAGACACGTACTAGAAAAATTTTTAAGTTTAAAGTTGGTGGTTTTGAAAGGTTATAAATTATTTTTCATCAACATTTTTTATGAAAATATTTTTATCTTTAACTATTTATATTATTTTTAATTCAAGTTTTATGATTCATTTATATTGGTCTTATAGTTTATATTTTATAGGATTTTAAGGCCACATACGTGAAACATTTATATATTTCAAGTTGGTGGTTTAGGAAGCTTGTAAATTATTTTTCATCAAAATATTTTAAAAGATTATTGTTGAACCCTCTATGAGATAGTTATTTTTATAATCACAAATCATTGTTGCTTTTGTTTTTCAATTTAGTCAACTATTCAATCTATTCTAAATGTGTTTATATATGTTTGATCATGTCTACATATGTTAATCTATGATTATTTATGGTTACTATTGACCTGGAAGTATTCTGGATTAAACAGAAACTTTGTGAGAATTTTATGTTTTTGACTCACCGTTAGTTATATTCATAAGACACTGATGTGATAAATTGATAGACGAGTCACCGATGTGACAAGCTGATGACAACAGTCGCACTGATGACAAAAATTGCGCCGATGATAACGGTCACACCGATGATAACGATCACATCGATGAAGACGGTCGCACCGATGAAAACGGTCACACCAATGATATAACTATCTCACTGATGCTGATCAAATGACCTATGGAAACTGATGCTAATCAGATGACCTACCAAAACCAATGCTGATCAAATGACCTACCGAAACCGATGCTGATCAAATGACTTACCGAAACCGATGCTAATCAAATGACCTACCCAAACCGATGCTCAACAAATGACCTACCGAAACCGATGCTGATCAAATGACCTACAAAAACCGATGCTGATCAAATGACCAACCCAAACTGATGTTGATCAAATGACCTACCGAAACCGATGCTGATCAAATGACCTACCGAAGCCGATGCTGATCAAATGACCTACCGAAGCCGATGATGATCAAATGACCTACCCAAACCGATACTGATCAAATGACCTACTGAAGCCGATGCAGATCAAATGACCTACTGAAACTGATGCTGATCAAATGACCTACCGAAGCCGATGCTGAACAAATGACCTACCGAAGCCGATGCTGATCAAATGACCTATCGAAGCTGATGCTATTCACATGACCTACTGATACTGATGAAAATTCAAATGACCTACCGATCTCATGACTCACCGATAGTCATGAAAACAGTTTGAATTTTTATTAACTTTTATTTAATTCCAAAAGTCATATTTGAATAATTTAATGCATTTTCTATTAATTAATGTTGGTTGTTGGATTTCAGGGAACCGTACCTCGTACCTGCCAAAAAGTAATCATTCCCTTTTTTTTCAGATCTAAAGGAATAAAAAGGAAGATCTATATGCAGTGAAATATACACATACTGATATACACAGACAGAGACACAAAAAGGAGAAGCAGAGCGTACGTGTGTGAAGGTCCACGAAACAAAAGAAGAACTTGATGAACACCTGTGAAAACCAGAGAGCTTCAAGAAGATCATTCACCTGGAACAAACACTTAATCCAAGTTGATGTGCCTTACTGAACATCATATGCACAAGGCTGAATAGCTGTAGCTTGGAAGAACAACGACACTCTATTTTGTGTCATCTTCACCAGAAAGGACTCGAATAACATCTGTAACATCCAAATAAGTCTAGAACTCATCTTCAATCACTCAGATCATTCTCAACTCATTATCCATTTATTTCCTCTGTAGTATACCTTTTTTATCTTTTTGAGCAGTGTGTGTGATTTTGACTATTTAGACACACACTAACTCCTGGATGGAACTGGAGGATACTAAACCCTCACACTAAACTTTTTACACCTTATTGTATCCCACTATGAATTTTGGAAGAGGTCAAGTGTGACCTGGATAGCCTGAGTGCTGCTGTTGTTGTTTACCGATGTAGAATTGTGGTCGATGTTCGAGGACTTGAATAGTTTGATTACTGTTGTAAAACCTCGATCCAGGGTGTCGATCATAGTTTATATAAATTGTTTGAGAGGTCTAAGTCTCAGCTTGAGACTGAGCCTGTTGTTTTTAAACACCTATGCATTTTTCCTTTGTTAAAACTTTGAAATATTCTGTTGCTAAGTAATTTAAATATAAATCTGTTTCAATGTTTCTCTGACAGTTAAACAAGCAATTGTTTGTAACTATTGTAACTGAGTATGTTAGTTTAAAAAGCTAATTTAATCTTCTGATTAAATTAACTGAGAACTAATCAATCTCTTGAGAACCTAACTGAACCTTTACTGTATTACAAATTCACTATAGTTTAACTTGTTATTTATTTTTGTGGGATTTTTATATAATGTTATAAATTAGAAATTTTAATAGGAACTTAATTCACCCCCTCTTGAGTATTCCTCTCGGACGAACTTTTGGTATCATAGGAAATAAATGTTTTCAAAACTACTCTGTTTTCAACTGTGAATTTAGTTGTATCTTAATGATCTTATAATTTCTGTTAATTCTAAATTTTTATATATTTATATAACTCCGGTATTATGGATAATAGTATTGAAGGGGTTTCTACCAATAGACCACCTTTTTCAATGGTGTTAATTATGATCAGTGGAAGATTAAAATGAAAATTCATTTAGAAAGTATGGGATTTGACATCTGGACTGCTATAGAGACTCAGTATAATATTTTAGAAACTGTTATAACTACTTGGGATGAACCTACCAAAGCTGCTTAAAATAATAATTGTAAATAAATGAATTACCTGTAATTTTCTTTAGGAGATGAAGAATTTAATTGAATATTTTCCTGTAAAACTGCTTTTGAAATTTGGGATACTTTAGCTGTTTCCCACGAGGGAACAACAAATGTTAAGGAAATGAGATTGAATACCTACACTATTAAGTATGATAATTTTAATATGAATCCCGATGAACCTATTTCTGACATGTATCTCAGGTTTAATGAGATAGTCAATACAATGAGATCACTTGGAAAGGCTGTTCTAGCTAAGGATCAAATTATGAGAATACTCAGATTCCTGCCAGAAAGATGGAGAGGGACATTAGTTTTAATAATAGAATCGTGTGACATAAGTTCACTGCCTATTAAAGAGATGATTGGTTTGTTGATGATGTATGAAGAAGATCTGAAGGTAAACAAAGAATAAGATGATGAACCACGAAAGAAATCAGTACCCTTCAAGATTTCTGCTTCAAAAATCACGGAAAAAGAGAAAATTCAGCCTGCATGTGGCAGTTATTGTAGTGAAGAGAGTTTATCTGACAGTGATGCTGAAATGGCTCAGATATCCAAATGATTTAAGAAGTTTTATTGGAAAAAGAAGTTTTTTAGAAAATCCAATTATAATGGAAAGTATGACAACAATGGTCATTGGAAGAAGGATTGGAAAAGGAATGATGAAAGTGATGACATGGTCTCCTACGAATGTAAGAGGAAAGGACATGTGAAAGATGAATATCCAAGGTTAAAGTACAGAAAAAAAATATGAGTACAAGGAGAAAAAGTATAAGAAAGATATGAAATAAACATGGAGTGCTTCAGAAGATAGTTCAAGTTATTATGATTCCACTCAGGATGAAAAATCTCAAAAAGATAATGTGTGTTTCATGACAAACACATCTGAGGTAACATTGGATACTACTTCTTTAAACTTGTATTATTATAGAGATGATTCTGATTCTGAAAACATGTCTAGTGAAGAACTATTTGAATACTATAACATGTTAGAAGATACTTGCAATGAGCTGAAGGAAAAGTATAAAACCTTAAAGAAGCAACATGCATTAGCTAGCACTATTAAATCTGCACTTGAAGTAGAAAATGAAGAGAATGCTCAAATTCTCAATGAAAATACTGAACTGAAGTTGTCTAATGAACAACTCAGGAAATATTTGGAAAAATTTACTAAGGTAAAGGACACACTTACACCAATTCTAGGAAAAAAAGTTGCACCGAAGTATAGTACTGGTTTAGGTTACCAGCCTAGACTAAGACATATTACAAAGAATAAATTGGTTCCTAAATCCGGACAGTATGCTACGTGTTCTAGTTCTGAAAATTCCTATGCCTCAACTAGTTATCCACATAGTTATAGATCAAAAAAGTTTTATCTATCGAAATATCTTGATTCTGTTAAGTATATGAAACCAGGAAAATATGGATACTGAAAGTTTTGCTTGCTAACCTATCTGGACCCAAGAAAATCTGGCTACCAAAATCATTTTCTATCTAAATTTTTTTTGTAGGAAACTTTCTTTAAAATTTTCTGTAGGAAGAAATGGTATTTGGACAGTGCATGTTCAAGACACATGACAGAAGACTTTTCATTCTTAAAAATCTTAATCAAGGTTGATAGATGATATGCCACCTTCAGTGATAACTCTAAAGGGAAAATCATTGGCCTATTCCAAATTGGTAACACTGATTTAATTTTAATTTATAATGTTTTATTTGTAGATGGATAAAAATATAACTTGTTATGTATTTATCATTTATGTGATGATGGTTTTAATGTTAAATTTGAAAATGATTATTGTAATGTTTTTAATTCTTAAAATGTTTTAGTATTTTCTACCTTAATAAATGAAAATATATATTCTGTAGATTTAAATTCTTTAACTAAGCATAATATTACCTGTTTAAATTATTTTCATAAAGAATCTTGGCTTTGGCACAAAAGATTAGGACACTGTAGTATACTTTCACTTAGAAAACTGACTAAGAAAAACTTAGTTAGAGACCTACCTAAACCTGAATTCCCAGCTAATAAAATTTGTAATCCCTGTAAAAAAGGAAATCAACATAAAGTATCTTTTAAATCTAATAAATAAGTTTCAACTTCTCAACCTCTCAAGTTGGTTCACATTGACTTTTTTGGATCTTCTAGTGTTTCTAGTTTAAATGGGAATCACTTTGTTTATGTTCTAGTAGATGACTTTTATAGATATACTTGGGTATAATTTTTAGCTCACAAAAGTGAAGATTTCTCTCACTTTATAAAATAATCCATGTCTATAGAAAACCTCAGTGGTATTAAGATTACAACCTTGAGAAGTGATCATGGCCGTGAGTTTGAAAATCATGATTTTGAATCATACTAATCACACAATGGCTACAATCACAACTTCTCTTCCCCTAGGACACCTCAATATAATGGTGTAGTAGAAATAAGAAATAGAACCTTTCAGGAAATTACATGAACTATGCTAAAAGAATATGATTTACCTGTTTATTTTTTGGATGAAGCTATCAATGCAGCTTGTTATATGATAAGTAGAGTATTGATTAGACCAGTACTTAAGAAGACCCCTTATGAACTTTGGAATAATAGGAATCTTAAACTTAGTTACTTCAATGTTTTTGGTTGAAAATTCTTTATTCTTAATACTAAAGATAATCTTGACATGTTTGGATCCAAGAGTGATGAAGGAATATTTTTAGGATATTTAATTACTAGAAAATCCTATAAAGTTTTTAATAAGAGAACCAAACGTGTGGAAGAATCTGTTCACATCAAATTTGATGAAACTGATCCACAAGAACCTAAACCTGCTGTTGAAAATCCTAAAGAAGAATTTCCTATTCTAAATCCTAATGATCAAGATAGTGGACATGTTGTAAAGACAAACGGCTCTAGAAATACACCCGAACCTGCTTCTGTTGAACCTGTACCAAGAAAAGAACATGAAATTTATAGTCCTACCATTACTAGATCAACTAGGATTCTAAAGAACCATCCTCTAGATGAAGTTGTAGGTAACCTTGATAGAGGAACACAAACTTGAGCTTGTATGAGAAATCAGGTTGTTTATCAAGCCTTTCATTCACAGCTAGAACCTAAAAATATCAATGATGCAATCAATGATGAATTTTGTGTAATGGCTACGCAAGAAGAGTTAAATCAATTTGAATGAAACAATGTCTGGGAATTAGTATAAATACCTAAAGACACTTTGACCATTGGTACTAAATGGGTTTTTAGGAATAAAATTGATGAATCTGTTAACATCATTAGACAGAAAGCCAGATTATTTGCACAAGGTTACAATCAAGAAGAAGGAATAGACTTTGAAGAAACCTTTGCACCTGTAGATAGATTAGAAGTCATTAGGATCTTACTTGCTTATGCATCTCATCTGAATTTCAATTTATATCAAATGGATGTCAAAAGTGAATTTCTAAATGGTTTTATAATTGAATATGTTTTTGTTGAATAGCCACCTGGATTTACAAACCCCCATTTTGAAAATCACGTTTTAAAACTTTATAAAGCTTCATATGGTTTAAAATAGGATCCATGATCGTGGTATGATAGACTTAAAATTTTCTTATTTATAAAGGTTTTACAAAAGGAATTGATGATCCCACTCTTTTTATTAATTGATTTTCTAAAGATATTTTGATTTTATAAATCTTTGTTGATGATATTATTTTTGGATCTTCTAAAAATTCTTTATGTACTGATTTTTCCAAGATTATGAAAAATGAATTTGAAATGAGTTTAATGAGAGAACTCAAGTATTTTCTGGATTTCAAAATTTTCAAAATAAATATGGTATTATTTTGAATCAATGTAAATAGACAAAGGATCTTTTAAAATGTTTGGGGTTGGATAGTAATAAGGGAAGTGATACACCTATGAGTACCATATGTAAGTTGGATGACGATGAAATTGGGAAACCAGTTGATCAAACCAATTATAGAGGTATGATTGGATGCTTACATTACCTTACTACTAGTCGACCAGATATCATGTTTAGTGTATGCATGTGTGAAAGATTTCAAGATAATCCTAAAGAATCTCATTTTCTTGCTGTTAAAAGGATTTTCAAATATCTTAAACATACTACAAATTTAGGATTGTTTTATCGAAAAGGAAAACCTTTTGACTTAATAAGTTATTCAGATGCTGGCTTTGCTAGTTTCAAGTTAGATAGGAAGAGCACATCTTGAACATGTCATCTATTGGGAAAGTCCCTGGTATCTTGGTGTAGTAAGAAACAGAACTCTGTTGCATTGTCTACTGCTGAAGTAGAATACATTGCTGCTGGTAGTTTTTGTGCGCAGATTCTATGGATGAAACATACTTTATAAGACTATGGATATCAATTTAGACATGTCTCTATAAATTGTGATAACACTAGTGAAATTAACATATCTAAGAATCCAGTGTCTCACTCTAGGACTAAGCACATTGATGCCAGACATCAATTTTTGAGAGATCATTATCAAAAGGGTGATATTTCTCTAGAATTTATTGACTCTGAACATCAATTGGCTGATATTTTCACCATGCCTTTAATCTTTGAAAGGTTAGATTTTATTAAACAAGATTTGGGTATGATCGATCAGTGAAACCGATCAGTGAAACAGATCAGTAAAACTGATCGGTGAAACCGATCAGTGAAACCGATCAGTGAAACCGATCAGTGAAACCGATCAGTGAAACCGATCTGTGAAACTGATCAATGAAACCGATTAGTGAAACCGATCAGTGAAACCGACCAATGAAACCAATTAGTGAGACCGATCTATGCTACTGATTGAGTTATACAGTCTATATGAAACCTTTAGTGTTTATCCAAATGACATTTTTTTATTAATCAATATTATATTTAATATTGTAACCTTAAATGATAAAATTAATGACCCATGACTATTTCTATTCTTAAGAACTGTTGATCTTCCATCTCCCGCCGAACTCCACTGCTTCTGAATCCTGAAATTTTGAACCTCTCAAACCTCTCGAACATAAAAATTGCAAAGCAAAAGTGGCATGAAAAGGAATATGAATGATCATCACCTTTGAAACGTGCTCGAGGATAATCGAGCTGCACGACTCAAAAGTCTATGAACCTGAAATAGGAGACTTGGGTGGTCACCACAGAAAAGGAAGTAAGTTCCGAATGGTGTTATCTAGTAAGTATATGCTTTTAAAAGTGTTGGAGACGCAAGGATGGAAAGACTGGTTCAGTATTAATTATCGAGTCTACTACCCAAATCTATTTAATGAGTTTTATTTGAATTTGAGTGTTGCATTGGATAGAGCATAAGCTGCAATATTATCATCAGTGATCAAAGGCAAAAAGATAACTTTTTCATCAAAGCAATGGGCTGAGTGTTTGGGGGTACCATATAAAGGTAGATATGAGGATTACACTGGTAATATTCCTACTACCACTGAATATTTCTTTGATGAGTATGGTCTGGAGATGATGATGGGAAAATCTGAATCTAGAAGAATAAAAACTGCTAAGTTAGATGGAGAAAGTAGAATATTGTTTATGTTTTTTCAGCACCAAATTTGTCCCAGAAATGACGATTTTGCTTCTGTGAAGTATCAAGTTGTTTTCTTGTTGTTTTTATTTCTATGTGATGAGAAGATTAACTTGTGTCGATACTTTAATGTTCATATTGTTGAGATGGTAAAGCCATCCAAGAAAAATACATCCTTATTTTATTCTAATCATGTCTCTGCCATGCTAATGTTTTTGGGCTATGTGGAAGATGGAGATGAGTGTATATCATCTAGTAGTGGTTTTTGTAGTAGCAAGGATATCTTAAAAATAATGTAAATTAATTGGAATACATGGAAGAAGACATGGGTTGCTGATGAAGATAGGTTATATTAATCCTATAATCCTTCAGACCACTCTAAAAGACCAAAGGGGATGAGAGATCCCGATTTAAAATATAATGAGGAAATTGTTTATTCTGATGAGGAAGAAGAGACAGAAGTTCCTAAGGACACTGGAGAGTCCAGTAGGAAGGGAATAAGGGATGCTAAAGCTAATGATGATGTCGATACTGAAAAGGAACCTGAGTCCCCTCTTGATGACATGAGTATCCTTGATATAGTAAATCATAAGAAAATAATGGAATTTGGACCAATAAGTCCACCCCTCAAGTTACCTGAGTCAGAACCCCTTCTAGGTGATAAAGAAGAAGTCGACACTAAAGTATCAAATTCTGAATAGTATGAATCCAGTAACAAAGACAGTACCAATGAGACTTCGGTAAACAATAATGGAAATAGTAATGGTGATGATGATGATGATACAAGTACTCAACCAGTGGATGGTCACGATATGATTCAAGTTGATCCACAACCACAATCAGTTGAGAAAGAGACTACTCTTGAGGCTGAAAGGACAATGCAAACTATGATTGATGTATATGGAGAAGACTCTCTTTCAAATTCTGGTAAAGTTTATTTTGTAAAGCCTAGGTATACCTCTTGTAAAGATAAATGGGAAGACCACCCAGGTTTTGCAGTTCTAGGATTGGATTATTTAGAGGAAGAGGAATAAGAAGTGAACATCACAAGAGTAAGCCATCCAGTTGAGGCTAGACTAGTTGTTGAGGAAATACAAGTGACTGTAGAAAGACTTGCTTCTTCTGTTTCCTGATCTTATTTTTACAAGTTTAATGATGAGTTGCTCCATGCACTCAAAGAAACTATGAAAGAGGAATTATATAATGCTCCTTATCCTAATCCTATGAATCTATCTTGCGGTTTCTATATATGATATCACTCAAAGAGTGGTAAATATTATTAATCCATACCTGTGAAATACTGGTGAGATAATTGGAAGGCGCATTTCCTCTCTGAATCAAGCACTCAAGGATTTTAGTAGTGAATTAGTATCTCTATCAGGATAATTTAGATCAACTATAACTGGTATGATGTATGTTTTGAGAAACTTGATAGAACACCTAAAGAAATATGATTTGAGAAGATTGAATGCTGAGATAACTCAGATTTTTGCTCAGGCTAGCACCTCCAAAGTGGCCAAGATAACTGGAAATGAGATTAATGACTTAAGAGATGCTATAAAACAAGAGTTAGTGAGCATTGGATATATTCTGGACTTATATTCTTTGAAAAAGATGAAAGAAAATAGTGATCATATTTCCAAGATGGTGAAGCTGTATTCAGCTGATGCTACTAAAGCTCAGAAAGAGATCAAAGAAAAAGTGGATCACTATTTTTCTAAAATTTATACCAAGCATGAGTTGAACCATCAGTTTAAAGTCCTGGATACGAATTTGAAGCTACCTCCAATTACTCAAGCCTTCATGGATCAGGTCCAACAGTTGAAGGATTTTACTCGCACTCTAGAGAGTTTCATGGAGAACAAGGATGATTTTGAGAAGGCCATGAAATATGGTGGTGAAGTAATTCAGGATTTTATAAATATTCTCAAACCATATCATCATGTGAAAGAAAAGGAAATTGTTCTTTCTAATGCTGAGCCTCTCAGTCCATCCAGTGTTGCTCCAGGTCAGATATCAATTTCTCACTCTCTATCCAGTATTTGGCCCGTCATTCATCAGCCACCTTCAAGAGAATCTTCTGTTCACCAGAAAGTAACCTTGGCACCAAGTATGCTTCCAGCTAGAGTAGTCTTACATCCTCTATCCATCCAGCCAAATCAATCTTCCACAAAACCACCTTCTGGCCCATCCATTCCTCCATCTTCTAAATGGAAAGAACCTCTACACTCCCAGAAATAGCTGTGTCTTTCATTTTTGATAGGATGTATTTTTTCCTTATCTCTTTTCAGATGTTATTTCAATGATTCCTTCTTCTTTTTCTCCCTAGACTTTCTCTTTTTCTTATTGATAATCCTAAAGGGGGAGAACAATATCAATATATAAAATAGTATATATATATATATATATATATATCTAAGGGGGAAAAAATTACATATAAGTATAAGTAAAAGAAAGGGGAGAACAATATATAAGATATAAATAAGCTTTAAGCTCTAATGCCATGATATAGATTATATAAGCTCCAATAGGCATAGAGATCTGATTTATTCTTAGATCTGATGTCATGTTTGCTAGCTATGATGCTATGTTGATATACTCTGTCTTTGTTTATGATCTGATGCCATGCTCTGATGACATGTTTACCTTTATACATACATTCTTTTTTTACATAGGGGGAGTATAATGAGTGTTATATCATCTTCCCTCTTCATTTATACCATATATTTATGATTATTAAAAGGGGGGGATTGTTGAACCCTCTGCGAGATAGTTATTTTAATAATCAAAAATCATTATTGTTTTTGTTTTTCAATTTATTCAATTATTAAATCTGTTCTAAATGTGTTTATATATGTTTGATCATGTCTACATATGTTTATCTATGATTATTTATGGTTTACTATTGACCTGGAAGTATTTTGGATTAAACAGACACTTTGTGAGAATTTTAGGTTTTTTACTCACCGTTAGTTATATTCTTGAGACACCGATGTGACAAACTGATGGACGAGTCACCGCTGTGACAAACCAATGACAACGATCACACCGATGATAATGGTCACACCGATGTTAATGGTCACACCGATGATAACGGTCACACTGATGATGACGGTCACACCGATGAAAATGGTCACACCAATGATATAACTGTCTCACCGTTGCTGATCAAATGAACTTCTGAAACCGATGCTAATCAAATGACCTACTGAAACCGATGCTGATCAAATGACCTACTGAAACCGATGATGAAAAAATGACCTACCGAAACTGATGCTGATCAAATGACCTACCGAAACTGATGTAGATAAAATGATCTACTGAAGCTGATGCTGATCAAATGACCTACCAAAGCTGATGCTGATCAAATGACCTACTGAAACTGATGCTGATCAAATGACCTACCAAAGCCGATGCTGATCAAATTACCTACCGAAACCAATGCTGATCAAATGACCTACCGAAGCCGATGCTGATCAAATGACCTACCGAAGATGATGCAGATCAAATAACCTACCGAAGACGATGCTGTTCACATGACCTACCAATACCGAGGCAAATTCAAATGACCTACCGATCTCATGACTCACCGATAGTCATGAAAAATGTTGGAAATTTTATTAACTACTATTTAATTCCAACGGTCATATTTACTTAATTTAACACACATACTAATAATTAATGTTGGTTGCTGGATTTCATGGAACTGTACCTCGTACCTATCAAAAGGTAATCATTCCATTTTTCTAGATCTCAAGGAATAAAAAGAAAGATCTATTTGTAGGGAAATATACACATACAGATATACACAGATAGAGAAACAAAAAGGAGAAGCAGATAATACATGTGTGAAGGTCCACAAAACAAAATAAGAACTTGAAGAACACCTGTGAAAACTAGAGAGCTTTAAGAATATCATTCACCTGGAACAAAAATTGAAATCGAGTTGTTGTGCCTTACCGAACATCATATGCACAAGGCTGAACAACTGTAGCTGGGAAGAACAATGACACACTGTTTTGTGTAATCTTCACCAAAAAGGACTCGAATATCATCTGCAACATCCAAATGAGTCCATAGCTCATTTGCAATCACTCAGAGCATTCTAAAATCATTATAAATTTATATCATATGTAGTATACCTTTGTTTAACTTTTTGAGCAGTGTGTGTGCTTATGTCTATTTAGACACACACTGACTCCTAGACTGAAATGGAGGATACTAAATACTTATACCAAACTTTTTACACCTTATTGTATCCCAATGTCAATTGTGGAAGAGGTCAAGTGTGACCTTGACAGCCTGAGTGTTGTTGTTGTTGTTTACCCATATAGAATTGTGGTAGAGGTCTGAGGACCTGAACTGTCTAGGTACTGTTGTAAAACCTCAATCCAGGGTGTGGATCATAGTTTATATAAACTATTTGAGAGGTTTGAGTCTCTTATTGAGACCGAACCTCTTGTTTTAAAACTGTTGTGAATTTTGGATTTGTAAAAACTTTTGAATATTCCGCTGCTATGTACATTAAATATAAATATGTTTTAAAGTTTCTCTGATAGTTAAACTAGAAAGTGTTTGTAACTATTGTAACTCAGTAATTTTGTTTCAGAAGAGAATTTAATCTTCTGATTAAATTAACTGAGAACTAATCAATCTCTTGAAAACCTAACTGAACCTTTTCTGTATTACAAATTCACTACAGTTTAACTTGTTATTTATTTTTGGTGGATTTTTATATAAAGTTATAAATTAGAAATTTTAATAGGAACTCAATTCACCCCCCTCTTGTGTATTCCTCTCCGACCAACATTTTAGGGAACTAAATCACAACTTGAAACTGAACCTCTTATTTTAAAACTGCAATGAATTTTTTCCATTGTTAAAACTTTTGAATATTCTGCTGCTAATTACTTTAAATATAAATCTATTTTAAATTTTCTCTGATATTTAAACTATCAAGTGTTAGTAACTATTGTAACTTAATAAGTTAGTTTCAAAAGCAAATTTAATCTTGTGATTAAATTATCTAAGAACTAATCAATCTCTTGAGAACATAACTGAACCTTTACTGTATTACAAATTCACTATAGTTTAACTTGTTATTTATTTTTGTGGGATTTGTATATAACGTTATAAATCATAAATTTTAATAGGAACTCAATTCACCCCCCTCTTGAGTATTCCTCTCCGACCAATAATTTTTTTTTTAATTTTCAACTGTTTCTTATATTTTTAATCCATGTTTTATATTTCATTTATATTGTTCTTATAGTTTGTATTTTATAGTCTTTAAATCCATGTACTTGAAAAATTTTTATGTTTCAAGTTGGTGGTTTTAAAATCTTATAAATTATTATTTATCAACATTTTTTACGAAATTATTTTTATTTTCAACTATTCATTTTATGATTAATAAATGTTTTATGTTTCATTTACATTGGTCATATATTTTATATTTTATAGTCTTTAAAAGCCACGTACTTGAAAAATTTCTAAATCCCAAATAAAAAATGTAGAATGTTCTACGCAGGAAAGGGTGAACTTGAATCCCACATCAGAAATGTAGAATGATTTTCAGGGCTTTCCCTATTATAAAAGGTAGCCTTGGGTGAGGGTTTCTGTTAGAATCCAAACTAATGTAATGGAATTACTGCTGGATATTAAATAGTAGATAAATTCTGCAGAAATATCTTGTTATATATGTATATAAACAAAACAAAACGAAACAAAACAAGAAAATAAAAATAAAAATTTTAAAAATAAAAAATAGGAAAAAATAGGAAAATATTAAAATATTATATAGGATGCGTGAAACCCGTCCAAGCATCCTTCATCAAATTCGTGATTGATGCATGAATAGGGTTCACACATCTTTCATCGCACATATGATGCGAGAACACCGTTCTCACATCTTCCTGGGATTGGGGATGCGTGTACAGTGTTCACATATCTCTAGACCCATTTTTAAAAAAACGTCAAACCCTATCCCATTTTTTTAGTGAAATTTAAAAACCCATTTTAAAGAATTTTCCCCAATCCGCCTTGATGCCCTTATATTGTGATAAAAGCAAAAAGGAGTTATATGAAAATCTGATTATAGAGAAAACTAATTTTTTAAAATGTTAAATAATAATAATAATAATAATAATAATAATTTGATAATACTAGAACACAATGAAGTATTATAAATAATAATAAAGTATCTATGTATACACATACATACATATCGATGTATATAAATAAATAAATAAATAAATATATATAAATAGATCAACTAGTATTAATACATAAGATAAAAATTAATTAAATTAATATTAATACACATAAAATAATACTTTTCTAAAAATAACAATTGAATTAAATACTAATACAATTTAGTAATAATAATAGTGATGACAATGATAACAGTAATAATACTAAATATAATACTACTAATTAATTTAAAAATAATAAACTAAAAAAATACTATATTTAATGAAAATTCTATTATTAATAATATATTGTTAAATAATATATATTAATAATATATACAATTAATATAAAATAAATGTAATACTACATTACTGTTATTAAAATATAATTTATCTAAAAATTATTAAAATTCCTGAAATACTAAAAAAATACAAAAAGAACATAAAAAAACAAAAAACTATTAGAAAAATTAATTTAAAATAAGTTAAAAATTTATTAAAATATTAATGAATTCTATGTGTAGAATTTAATCCTAAATTCCTTAAATAGATCCATTCCAATGGAAGATTGAGAGATATTGTTATAGGTAAACTCAAATAAGGGAAAATAATTTACCTAAAACCACCAAAATCCAGAACACATGTATAGAACATGTCCTCCAGTATCTAAATAGTGCACTCTATGTATCTACCCATACAATGATCATAGGTAGTTCTATGGCATAGTTAAAATCCAAAATCACATTAATGACCTCCCTAAAATCTTGAGCTAAAATGAGGATCTTGATCTAGAATGATGGTCATCGATACCACATAGAGTTTTGCTATCTCATCTATATACCGCCGTGCCAAAACATCTACAACAATCATCTCCTTAATCACTATGAAATGAGAAGACTTCATCAACAGATCCACAATCACGCAAATATAATTATATCATCCTTGAGAATGAAAAATATTAGGGGAAAAAATATATTGAAATATCCTCCCACATCCAATCAAGGAAATCCCATGGGTGTAACAAACCTCTAAGAAAACACTTCTCTACTTTCAAATGTAGTTATATCAAGAATTGAGATGCAAACTCACCCACCTACTACATCATCATTGGATAAAAATATTTACATTTAATGAAATGATACATCTTTTGAATACCTTTATATATGGTTGAGGTTGAGTTATAAAATTCATATAGAACAAAATCATATATCATCGATAGTACAAAAAACATTCCCTAAACCAACACTCTATGTTGATCATCATATGAAAATCCATTAATATCATCATCACAAATAAAACAATCACACCAAACCTCTTCCTAAAGATCTCTAAAATATGACTCCTAAACCTTTGGTAATGATTAAAACCACAAAATCATCTAATATAGACTAAATCTACTACCTTATTTCCCTATAATATTATAAAATGTAACAAAGACATCCCTTACCCTCTATGTATCACTAAACTCCCTAAAAGTATCTCCCTATGAATTTTTACTCAACACATCAACAACTAAATTCTCATTCCTTGGTGAATAGAAGATCTCAAAGTTTTAGTTTTATAAGATCTCCACCCACCATATTTGGCGAGAATTCAAATACCAATGAGTGATTATATACTTTAAACTGTTATGATCAGTTAAGACCACAAAGTATTCATTGATAAGGTAACACCACCACGTTTTTTAGAGAACACTACTGCTTCCAACTCAAGATCATGGGTGGAATAGTTGTGATCATGTGGACATAAATTTCAAACCCTATATATGATCATGGCCCCCTTCTATATATTTAACCCAACACAATATGATAATCATTATATAAAACCTCAAACATAACTCATCCCTCTAATAACTGATGGAAATGAGTGGTGATCAAATTCTCATCCTTGAAGTCTAAAGATACCAAATACTAATCAATTTATACGAAGACCTTATCCGTATTTCATATGTTTTTCAAAGAGGTTGTGATCTGAGATAAATTTTACATGAACCTATAGTAATTATAGAATTACCAAGGAAACCATGGACCTCTATGACATTCTTGGGTGCTTCTTATAGAACTAAAACCTTAAATTTCAAGGGATCCATTATAACTCCCTATTGAGCACCACATGCATATGTTAATGCACCTACTGAGTCTAAAATATTCAATTGGATATATTTCCATAGATATGTTGGTGATAAAGGAATAACATAAAATCCATCATATTCTTAGTAATACCCACCTTAGACTTAGAGTACACAAGGATTTCATTGATGGAAATTACCATGATCTGATCTAGGAACTCAATAATCATGGAGTTCATGAATACCATGAAACTGGTTGGGGAATTTGTGAAATTTAATGACATAATCACAGACACGAAGTTCCCATAACTAGTAAAAATTACACCTATACCAACACTTCAATCCAAATGGTTTGAAAAAAACGTTGGGATAATGATCCTATACCAACTGTTTTGTATAACCGTTGGTATAGGGCTCTCCATGGTGGGTTTTAACAAAGGTTTTAGAAAACTATTGGATAATGTAGTCAATTAGAATCTCTATCCCAATAGTTTACCTAAACCATTGGGATAGACTTATATATCCCAATTTTTTTTAAAGAAACTATTGGGAATGTTTTCTCTATATCCAGAGCGGGCCTATAGTTCCCCCTCCGCTCGATTGATGCCCTAAATCCAACCTCCATCTACTGCGACCAAACTTCTTCCGCCGATCCATCTTAAATCAATCAATTTTTTCTTCAATAATTCAAATATGGAAGTGGTACCTTATTTTTGTTGTTCTACATATGTTTTTTATATTTTTTGTTTTGATTTGGCCAAAAGGAGAGGTCCATTGGGTCATTCTTCCTGCAGATCAATCAATATAAGCATCATCAGTTTAGAAAATAACCTCTCAAATGTTGTTTTTAAATAGTTTCAAAGGATGTAAAACACAAAGGTAATAATATTTTTATTTAATGGTGGGGGAGGGATTTTGAAATATAGATTTCTGAGGGTGTGGAGGGGGGGTGGGGGTGGGGTTGGGCTCTCCAGTGGAGTGGGAGGGGGGGGGGGGGGGGGCTGTCTGGGAGGATCGGTGTCCATGACCCCTAAAATTTAAAAATGCATTATTAATTTTTTTTCTAACAATACTTATACTGTAATTAGTGGGTATGGTATAGAATAAATACTTCCTTTTATAAATGACAGATGTCTATGTAATAGAGATGTGATAACATGATGTGATGTTTATTGAGAAAATGATTTTTTTTATAACAATGTATTGATTTTATAACTAGAACACCTCTAATGAGGTTCATTGACTTATAATCTAAAAAGTGATGATTAGTTATTTATATCATTCTTGGTTTATGTCTTACTGTTTTTTATGCTTTCGTGTTAGAGTTAAATAAGTGGCATGCTATTCATGGTCTCTCTTGTTATTCTTAAATGATGCTTTAACTTTGTATATAAGTGTAAATGACCCAAGCCACCTCCTAAGTGCTTAGGCCCAGTTTTTAAATTAAAATTAACTATGTAGGTGATTTCCCCTTCCCCAATGACATTTCTTAAGTGACCCATATATCCTTATAAATTTATTTTTTATGTTTTGATAAATTGAATGGGTTTTTTTGAATGAAATGGATAATAACATGATGGTTAGAATTTCTTAATTAATAAAAATTGTTTTAAATAAAATTACTTTATGAAGGGCTGTAGAGGGGCTGTCCAGGTGGGGGGTGGGTTGTCTCTGGGGGGGGGGGGGGGGGTTAGGGGGTTTCCAGGGGGTAGGGGTGCTGCAAGGGTGTGGGTTGTCCAACGAAGGGGGTGGGATGTCAGGGGGGTGGGGGTGTGGGGGGGGGTTAGGGTGGGATGTTCAGGTGGGGCAGGGGGTGTGGGATGCCCAGGGAGGGGGGTGTGGGATGTTCAGGGGGCTGTCCAGGTGGGGGGGGGGGCTGTCGAGGGGGGGGGGGGGTCCATGTGGTGGAGGGTTTTCCAGGTGGGGTGGTGTCTAGGTGGGGGTGGGGTGGGGTGGG